>JARQOC010000002.1:514180749-514242735 GCA_033576535.1 Allobates femoralis
AATAGTCTCCTTAGGGACTATAAATCTATAACTGTGATTATGTGATCATTTGTACTATATAAAGCAATGCTACAGCATTGCTGTATATAGTAAAAATGTCAGTCTGAAGCCTGGCCACAGGCAGGGTTTTAAAGAAGCTCTCGCTATGACTAGCAAGCATGTTCAGCAGACGCCCTGCTGTCATATCAACCAATCGGCAACCCGTTATGCTGATGGGAGCTGAAAATAGCGTGTCTCCCCTTGCCGAGCATGTTAAATCCCCACTTAAAGTTCGACAGCAGGGTTTAAAGAGATTAACAATCATGGGCTGAGCTTGTTAGAGGTAGGTCCTGGCTGTAACACACAGCTCTTACTGCTGGGTATGGGGCAAGCTCACCCTATGCACCTGCTCCATACACCTGCTTCTGACATGCGCCGTACACGTACGGTGGATGTATGAAGGTGTTACATAGTATCAAAGCTTGATATCGTGTATTTAACAATTGGAACCATAACTGTCTGGCTGAATGTTGGTATGAGGTGCTATGAACTGCAGTATTAATGAAATGTACATCATTTTAACACATTAGAATAATTACTACATATAATATATAGCCTATATTCTGTTTACTGCAATCTGATTTTTTTGTACCTATCTTCTATTGTCATACTGACCTGTACCTTGTGTAACCCCAATTCCGTTGCAGATTGTAAACTGTTTTGAGCAGGGTCACATTTAGTCTTAATTATTGTATTGTACTTTTTATATTCATTGTATGCTTATTGTATTGTACTGTATTTTACATTGTTTCTCTGCTTTCTTTTTTTACATGGTTTCTTTGCTTTAACTATAGTACTTTTATATTGATTATCTGCTTAGTGTATTGGATTTCTTTGCATTGATTCTCTACTTTAATTACTTACTGTATTGTATATTTTTTATTGTTACCTATGACCGCTTGTAAACAAACCACTTTATTGTAAAGCGCTGCGGAATATGTTGGCTTTATATAAATAAAGATTTACTATTATTATTACATGTAATTATGACAATGTAATGATAGCAGCAATGTCTGATCCATTTGCATTTTAAAAGAAAAAGCTTTTGACCGAATAGAAGAATCCAAGTTCTGAAATCGTCACCAATTGCAGAAGCAATGGAGTCTACCCTAAATCAGTACGTCTCACACACAGATATCTGTGCAGAGATTGTTCACAGATCTCCGGTTGCAGTGAAATCATGGACACATTGTTACATTTGTACACGGCCACAAAATGGAACAATATGTCCATGATTTCACTGCAACCAGAGATCTGTGAACAATCTCTGTGTGTGTGTGAGACGTGCCCTTTAGAGGAAATTAACAATTTTCAGTCTCGGCACCCCACTGATCAATACGTCTGACATGTTTCTAAAGGCCCAGTCTCACACACAGATAATTGTGCAGAGATTGTTCGCAGATCTCTGGTTGCAGTGATATCATGGACACATTGTTCCATTTTGTGGCCGTGTACAAATGTAACAATGTGTCCATGATTTCACTGCAACCAGAGATCTGCAAACAATCACTGCACAATTGCTGCCTTCACACTGCATAATTTTCACATCCACATGGTTCCTTTCAAGGATTACATGAACAAGCACTGATCTGTTCAAATGGATGACAACTGATGTCCACGGACCGTTTTTTTAACGGATTTGTCATCAGTTAAAGATAGGGGTGGGAGGAATACCTTGCTTCTGAGCATGCGCAGTACAGCAAAACGGATCTGTGTTTTTCACGGATCTGTACATATCCATCTCCATAGTGCTCCATGTTATTTGACACGGGCAGCTACTGATCCGTGTCTGTCTGTTGGTGTTGGTGTTTTTCAAGGCAGTCCAAAATTGGAGCAGTCTCCAATTCTGGGTACATTAAAAAACTGACACAAAAGGACAAGTGACAAAACTGACACGTGCACGGATGGCCACTTAGGACCAATCCGTGCCCATAGAGATACATGGGAGGCCAAAACTGAGCTGTGGCTATCCATTTTAAAATGGATAGACACGGATCAGAAATTATGCAGTGTGAACACAGCTTAAGAAAGATAAATACTTTAAAACATTTATGATTAAATTTGTAACATAATAATAAAGAAGGAGCATCAGTATAGGAGGTAAAGGCATAAAAATAAATCCCAAAGAATTATTAAATTACATTCCTCTTATTATCCATGGTGGTGAATTAATATAAGGACGATCTGGCCCACCAGAATACCAGTGGTTCAGGTTTAAGGACCAAACTCTGACACAGTGATGAGCTCCAAAGATCCAGCGAACAAACAAAAAAACAAACTAACACCCCTGTGATGCAATAAATGGAATGAGCACGTTTATCCTGTGTGCAGCCCTGCTCTTTTTCTAAACTGGAAGTGACATATTGCTGTTGTGGAGGAAGTGTGCACCAGGAATAGAGGCTCACATTGTGTGGGACCTGCATGAGAGGTCCAGGGGATCCTGGAGGGCTGCTGGAACTGACAGAGACGCATGGAGGGAGCGGTGGTGCTGGCTTTAATCTGCAAACTGTAAGTGACAAAAAAACAAACTAAGGGCCCCTGTACACGCTGAAACTTTCCAGCGATCGCTGGAAAGTCTCTCTGCAGTCGCTGGTGAGCTGTCAAACAGGCAGACTCAACAGCGACCAGCCACCAGCGACATCACTGGTAACCAAGGTAAACACCGGGTAACCAAGCAGCACGCTCTGCTTAGTTACCCAGTGTTTACTCTGGTTACCAGCGTCCTCTCGCTTACAGGCTGAGCTAATTGTGAGGACGCTGGAAAACAGGGTAAACACTGGGTAACTAAACATCGCGCACTGCTTAGTTACCCGATGTTCACCCTGGTTACCAGTGCCTAGCATCTAATGTGCAGCGCTGGGCATTGGCTGGGAGGTTGCTGATCATTGGTCTCTAGCTGTCACACGCAGCGATGAGTGCTGACCAGCAGGAGACCAAGGACCAAAAAATGGTCCTGAACGATTTGCAGCGATCAGCGACCTTACAGCAGGGGCCAGGTCGTTGATGCATGTCACACACTGCAACATCGCTGGAGAGGTCGCTGTTACGTCACAAAACCTCGCTAGCGATGTTGCAGTGTGTGAAGTAGCCTTAAGTGAACGATTAGGAGCAAAACACTCCCTGCTTGGGTAAGAGACAAGATCAAATTCACAGAAAACTTGTCACAGACTTTAACCTGACATCCATTGCTCTGTGGATCTGCTAGAAGACTACAGATCAGGTTAAGCATGTTATTATATATATAAGGTCCCCTTCACATGTCCATGTTTCAAGTATGTATTTTTGAATGTAGAAGGAAAACCGGGCACTGACCTTATATTGCTGCAGTTGAAATTGTGGCACAGAACCAAGTCCAGCGTTGCTCAGCCGTAGGACATAGTCATTTTCATCCACGAAGAAAGAAGAAGGCGGCACTCATTGGACCGGTGAAGACAGGTATGTTTATTCCAGTCGCAGTATTACATCAGGTGGAATACTGCGACTGGAATAAACATACCTGTCTTCACCGGTCCAATGAGTGCCGCCTTCTTCTTTCTTTATGGATTTCAAGTATGTATGTTATCCATTTTTTGCACAGATACCATGTGTACCCATTGTAACCTTTTGTATTCCGAAATTTCACATGGATTGTGTGAACCACGCAGAGACATGTCATTTATTTTTACATCAGAATGAATGACAAGAGCCAATAAAAGTCAATGGGTTTGTGAAAAACACGTACAGCACACTGATGCCATCCCTGTGCTGTCACAAGGTGTGCTTTGTGTGATGAACATGTTTAACATTGCAAAGTTTAGGAGAAGCTTTGTAATTTCATTCTTTCCTTACCCATACTGGAAAAACACAGATGGCCTACTGATGACACCCAGATGACATACGGAGGACACACTGATGACACAGATAGCTTTTTTTCATGTATGTGTTTTATATGCACGAGGGACCTAACATTTGCATAATTTACTGATGATTAAATGGCTGCCATGAGATAACACTACAGCACTACTTTAATGACAGAAGTCTTATGGTGGATCCCCCCTTCCCTCGCCCCAAAAAAAAGTTGGGCTCCAATACAATCCATTCTATACGGACTGCTATATCATTTGTTCATGGTTAATATGGTTAGACTTTAGCCATTGGAATTACACATTAATATCCAGCAGTTCATATTAAGTCAGCCTTCTTTCCAGATTCCCAGGGAAAGCCACAGTGTGTTGGAAAGTGTGCTCATGCAGAGCATATCATGTGTACTCATCAATACAACTTGAGGAAAATAGCTCTCCGCCTAATTCCACTGATGAAAGACAGCAACGACACCAAAGCTTACAAAAGAATAATAGGAGCTATAAGTTTAGTCTTACCTGCATTTTTATTGGGACCCCACCGAGCAGCATTATACCACAATCCTAATGGTATTCTGTAAACCTTTTTAAAAAGTATGCTGTGTACCAAAATTAGGGAAAACCATCATCTATAAAATCTAATCTAGTGCTATCTGCTGAATGTCACAAGTCACACACTTCTCGGAGAACTGAATGTAATCACATGATATTAAGTTGTCCTAAATATATTCAATTCTACAGAACTGGAAAACATGAGCTGTCTGTGTACTGCAGCCGGAACATTGTCCCTACATATATAAAGAAAGAAACAAGCACAATAGGCCTAATATAGTATTGCATTTGTTCTTTTTTTGTCTAATTTTGTTGCTTTCATCTATCTATTTCATTTTTCAATTGTGAGCTTTTTTTTTTTTCTTTAAAGAGGACCTGTCACCAACCATCCATGGTGATCTAATTACAGCACTGAATGCAGCATGTCTGCAGCATTCAGGCAAGGGTTCCCCCATCCTTGACTTCCCTTGTACCCCAAGATAATAGACTTTGAAAACGTACATACTGGAGCCAAATAGGAGGTGGCTACTGGCTGGAGCCACTTCTCTCAAAGGGCAGTTTCACGCCCCCCGGATCTATAATCCGCCCACCGCTGCCTTCCTCATACCAATCATTGTCTCCCTCGCCTGCTACATAACACAAAGCGAGGGGTGCGGTGCTGGCCGTATTGCCCCACCTCCTGCGGTGACATCATCACTTATACCCGCCCCTACTCCATGGTTAACATTTTCAAAAGTGAGAGGGGGCTTGGTACGGGAGACACATCAGACGGCATCCACATACTTACACATTCCACATTTATTACCACCGCACCTATGCATCCCCTTATATGTTAACCAGGTAGGGGATGAGGTCAAACGATCCGAGAAAATGCTAGGTGATAAAGTGCTGTCAATATCTTTAGCCTTCCTAGGGATAATTTTCCAACCGAATTTTACTCAATGATTTGTCTTGATATAGAATTGGTATATTTTTGGTGAGGATTTTTTTGATGTCTTTAAACTGGTTGCTATAAGGAGTAGAGAAAACCGACACTGACAATTTTTCATTGTATATTGGTTTTTCATCTCTGTACTTTTATTCAGCATGATATTCCTCGCTCTAGCACTCATCCAATTCTCATATCCTCTCTCCTTTCAGTACACATCCTCATGGCTGGGAAGCCACTGGCTGAGGTGTTCTGTGTAACACTGTGTACCACCGCAACACAGCAATCATGTTCCACCAGGAGATCTTCTCATAACAGACCTTCAAGAACACCTACTACATCTAGGCAAGCCCTCTTTAGAGTTAAACACATAGCCTAAACCTGCAACAAATGTACAGTAAATCTCAGGACATATTCTAAGGCTGCCTTCACATTAGCGTTCCCCTCCGCAGCGTTCTGCGGAGGGGAATCGCCATGTGTACGCAGCGGCCGCGAGCTCCTATCTTTATACTGGGAGCGCACGTTGCTGCGCTTGACAGCGCAGGACCGTGCGCACCCATTCACTCCCACATGTAATCTGTGCGCAGGCGGATGCCTGCGCACAAATCACACACTCCAGCCTGCACCAGGGACGCAACATGTTGCGTCCCTGGTGCGGACGAGACTGTGTGATCTGTGCGCAGGCATCCGCCTGCGCACAGATCACATATGGGAGTGAATGGGTGCGCACGGTCCTGCGCTGTCAAGCGCAGCACCGTGTGCTCCCATTATAAAGATAGGAGCTGGCGGCCGCTGCGCACACATTGCGGACCCCTCTGCAGAATGCTGCGGAGGGGAAAGCTAATGTGAAGCCAGCCTTACTGGGATCAGCATTGGACAACATGAGGTTTCATTTCAGTATTGTTTAAAGCCTGCAGGCAAGGCAACTCAAATGCTATTATTTGGACCAACATTCATTGTGTTACACTTGCGCATCATTGTATCCATTTGCACAACACTCTGCCTTATTATTAGCAGCCAAATGATTAAATGATTTTCTATCCATATAATACATGAACAGCTCAAGTCTGGAAAAAGATACTTATACTGTGTGGCTCTATATTTGGTGGAGGTTCTCCTCCACTCTAATATCAATATACCATATATCAATATACCATACATTGAATATCTGGATGAAATTGTAGCTAGAGTTGCTAGCACTTCCGTTTACATAAAAGAGCATTCTTATCTAGACCATATCTATTGTTCCTTAGGCAAAACTTTCTCTTGCATAATCTTAATATAAATCTCTAGATTATTGCCCCTAGCTCTGGAAATGTATCTTCACAATTAACTTTAGCACATATTTTCTTTTAAACAAATAGTCTAAATAAGGAGAAATATACGGTAGGTAAATGTGATTGCATTAAAACTAGAATTATATGAAGAGTGACAAGATGAATAATAAAAAAATTGCATTCATGCCTTGCCATGAAAACTAACAACTACAAAACCCCCATTTCTACTGAATGTTAGCCATGCCACAAAATAATCTGCTTATGTCATATCAGTGATCTCATTCACTCAGGAAAAACTGTAGGGGTGCATACTCACGATCAGAGAACGCAGCATTTTGGACGTAGCGTCTTGCTGCTGCGTTCAAAATGCTGCATCATACAGTAGCAGCGCAGTGGATGAGATTTGTAGAAATCCCATCCTCACTATGCTTCATCCGACCATAGAGTGTTTTCACCTACGGTGCCGATTGCCGGACCTTCAAATCTCCGCAGCATGTTCATTGCTATCATGTAAAGCGCCATGGAACTAATGGTGCTATATAAATAAATAATAATAATTTCACGCTGTGGAGTCGGAAGCAGACACCATTGGCTGCACGCAGAGAAAAACCACCCTGCACCCACCGCAGATGGCAGAGTACAGGGTGGCTGCGGTCTCCCTGTGCACACCCGGGGTTTCTGCAGGTCCGGAGGCACTGCGTCCAACACGCAGTGCCTCCAGACCATGTACACATGCCCAAATGACAGCAAGGCATATGATATAACTCTCATGCAGAATTAATTTTTAGAGCCGACTGGTTGCTTAAAATTTATATCTTTGTCTGCTAACCATGGTTACCACCAAGGAAACAGATGCAGTCATCATTACTTTGCAATGTAATGGCATTGCTGCTAGTTAGGTTGCCCCTAAATCAACCATTTATCAGACTAATGAAAGCTTCAAAGAAAAGATGTTCAATTGCTGTGATGAAGGATTCAAAGGCACCCAAGAAAGTCTAGCCAGTATCAAGAGTGTCTCCTATACAGAATGTAACTGTATCGAGTGAACACCATTGCAGAGCTTGCACAGGAGTGGCAGCAACCAGGTGGCAGTGAAAAGAAGGCTTTTGAAAGCTGGCATGCTGTCAAGAAACCTGCAAAAAGTCAGTTTTTCCCAAGAAAAACATTAAGGCCAAACTGAAATTATGCATGAAGTACAGGGATTAGACTGCATAGGATTAGGGAAAAGTTATTTTCTCTGATGAACTCCGTTCAGACTGTGTGGGACATATAAAAGAATGACTGTCCATAGAAACAAAGACGAGTGATACCAAAAGTCCTGTGCCAACAGTAAAGCATCATGAGACAACTCATAGGTAAGGTTGCTTCTCATCCAAGGGAGTGGGCTCACTCACAATTTTACCTAAGAGCACTGTTATGGACAATAAGTGACATCTAAATATCGTTCAAGAGAAACTTCTCCCAACGATCCAGCCACAATTTGCTTTTTCCAGCATGATGGAGCAAACATTAAAATTTGAGTCCATGGCCAAGAAAACCCCCATATCTGAATCCTATTAAAATGTGCCTAATTCTCAAAGAGTGAATAAACAAATACCGAAGTTGTGAAACTCCAACTTGCAATCAGTCAGGATTCAGCCCGGAAGAGGATATCCAGCGTGCCAGGGCAACTGTAATATGAAAGGATATTTTATGCCGTCTTGCTGTGACATTGCATTAGTATCTAGCGCAATATCTCACAGCAAACATGAGGCCATTTGCATGTGGCTCTTGAAAATGCTCCAAGTTGATAAACATGGAGTGCTAGGCAATCCAACCAATGTTATAATCTTTAGATAATGCCTAGTGGGTGTGCAGACAGGAATAAAAACGCTTTATAAATATCTTATATTTATTCTTCCTGTCATTTTCTGGGTGTCTCCTAAATTACAATTATAGAACTTTTAGGAATGACCTTCCCAGTAAAATTCTTTTTAATATCAATATCTCGACGTTGAGTTTAAACCCTGAGAGATTAAAGAGAAATGCTATTCAGATACAAATTTATATGATTTCTGGAAAACTGGAGTACTTACCGTATATACTCGTGTATAAGCCGAGTTTTTCAGCACAAAAATTGTGCTGAAAAGTGCCCCCCTCGGCTTATACACGAGTCAGTGACGGCTCCCCCCCTCAGTGGTATATACAGCAGCCCTCCCCCCCTGTGCTATATATAGGCCCCCCGTTGCTGCCGCCGCACACCTGTAAAAGAAGAGCTTTCATACTTATCCTCCTCACTGTCACCGCGCGCACATCCCCGCTCTCCTTCCTGATTGTACCCGGCGTCCATCAACGTGACCGCGCACCTGTAATGACGTCATTACTTGTGCGCGGTCACGTGGATGGACGCCGGGTACAAGCAGGAAGGAGAGCGGGGGATGCGCGCGCGGTGACAGCGAGGAGGATAAGTATGAAAGCTCTTCTTTTACAGGTGTGCGGCGGCAGCAACGGGGGGCCTGTATATAGCACAGGGGGGGAGGGCTGCTGTATACTACCACAGGGGGGGCTGTATATACCACAGGGGGGGAGGGCTGCTGTATACTACCACAGGGGGCCTGTATATACCACAGGGGGGGAGGGCTGCTGTATACTACCACAGGGGGGCCTGTATATACCACAGGGGGGGAGGGCTGCTGTATACTACCACAGGGGGCCTGTATATACCACAGGGGGGGAGGGCTGCTGTATACTACCACAGGGGGCCTGTATATACCACAGGGGGGGAGGGCTGCTGTATACTACCACAGGGGGGGCCTGTATATACCACAGGGGGGAGGGCTGCTGTATACTACCACAGGGGGCCTGTATATACCACAGGGGGGGAGGGCTGCTGTATACTACCACAGGGGGCCTGTATATACCACAGGGGGGAGGGCTGCTGTATACTACCACAGGGGGGCCTGTATATACCACAGGGGGGGGGGCTGCTGTATACTACCACAGGGGGAGACTGCTGTATACTACCACAGGGGGAGACTGCTGTATACTACCACAGGGGGAGACTGCTGTATACTACCACAGGGGGAGACTGCTGTATACTACCACAGGGGGAGACTGCTGTATACTACCACAGGGGAGACTGCTGTATACTACCACTGGGGAGGCTGCTGTATACTGCCACTGGGGAGGCCTGTATACCTGTGCTGGGGTCCACCCTCGGCTTATACACGAGTCAATAGGTTTTCCCAGGTTTTGGGGGCAAAAGTAGGTGGGTTGGCTTATACACGGGTCGGCTTACACACGAGTATATAAGGGTAATTTCATGTCCTTCATTCATGTTTAATGCATTTATTACCAATATTACATGTATTTTAGATTGTCAGTGAATATGGGAATGTGATTTACCAATTAGAGCCATCCTTTGTACAATTCATTACTTTCGAATTCACTCCCTTGGCAAAAAAATGCAACAAAAAAACAAATTATGAACCAAACCTATTGGCTAAAAAAGCACAGGAAAATGTAAAATACAAAAATAACATGCAGGTAGTTCTTCAAGCGTATTTCGTACAAATTATTTTGCTCCTCCTCATCACTCCCCCCAAAAAAAAAAGTTAAAATTATAGATATTTTTGTCAGATAGTACATTATTACATTATCTGTTGCTTTACGTTGGTGTTCTGGCTTTTTTTCATATTGCAAATCAAAACAGATTTGAAGAGCACAGAAGATTGCTTGTTTAATAAAATTATTTATAATGTATAAGTGGCACCATAACGGAAAAATGCCTCAAAAGGCGTAAAAAAACAAGTAGATCATGTTGAATGGCTACCCAGGAAAGGGGGCATAGTTCTGAGTGAAGAGTGTGCGTCCTTGATGTGATCTGCTCCAAAATTGCAAAAAAAGGTTTGAAACAAATATGTTCTAGGAAGGACACATTCTAATTGGTATGAAATAAGACAAGGAAGTTTGAAGATGTAATAAATGTATTCAATTATACGCCTCATCTCAACCCATTTGCATATATGGACTGTATAAGGCTCGATGAGGTGTGTAGAGGGGGGCTCCGGAGTGATGTTCCATTTATACACAATAGATAGCAGCTATATCACATGGTGGACATCTGTGCCGCTGTTAAGCATTTAGATGTCACTGACGGGCAATTAAATAACACTGTGCACCAACACTCATCAGCTCCTCGTAAAACTCTAGACTAACAAAATATAAAGGTAATTATCCAGTATTTTAAATGTCATTAAGAAGAAAAAAACTAAAAATTCCAGAAATGTTTTTTTCTGGTTACTTCCTCCTTAAAATGACAACATAAAAAGTACCGTATTTCTAACATTATAAGGATCCTAAATTGGTATAAAAATTCCCTTCAGCTCAAGACACACAGAAAAGCTCTAACAAAGCTTCATTGACAGAAAAAAAATAGTGGTTTAGAAAGATAGCAACAGAAGCAACAACAAAAAAGATTTTTTTTTTTTTTTACAAATGTCACATTTTTTATTTCACTGCTTAACATAAGTTTGGTATCACCATCTTCATACTCGTCTGGCCATTTTTATTAGAAACATTGTATAGATTTTTTTTTTTTTTTATGTCTTCTTCTCGCCCCCTATTTGTCGATGTTCCTCAAGGTTCAGTTCAAGGACCCCTACTCTTCTCCATCTACAGCTTTGGCCTGGGACAGCTCATAGAGTTCCATGGTTTGCAGTGTCATCTCTACACTGATGACATGCAGATCTGCCTCTCTGGACCGGACATCACCTCCTTATTAAACAAAATCCCACAATGTCTGTCTGCTATTTCATCTTTCTTCTCTGTTCGCTTTCTAAAACTGAACATGAACAAAACAGAATTAATCATCTTTCTCCCATCTCACTCTTCCCCTCCACCATACCTATCCATCAAAGTCAATGGTTGCTCACTTTCCCTAGTCCTGCATGCTCAGGGCCTCGGGGTAATTCTCGACTCTGGCCTCTCTTTCAAGCCACATTATCCAAGTCCTTGCCACCTCCTGCTGACTGCAACTCAAAAAATATTTCACGCATACCTTCATTCCCTGACAAAAAAAACTGAAAAATCACTTGTGCATGCAATCAACATCTCCCTCCTCGACTATTGCAACATCCTACTCTCTGACCTCCCTTCTAACACTCTTGCACCACTCCAATCTACCCTAAACTCTGCTGCCTGACTAATCCACCAGTCTCCCCGTTATTCCCCAGCCTCTCCTCTCTGCCAAGCTCTTCATTGGCCTCCCATTGCCCAGAGACTCGAGTTCAACTCCCTAACTATGACGTACAAAGCCATCCATAACCTTTCTCCTTCATACATCTGTGACATGGTCTCCCAGTACTTACTCCACGCAACTTGTGGTCTTCACAATATCTCCTTCTCTCTTCTCTCATATCTCTTCTTCCTACAACCGCATACAAGATTTCTCCCGTGCATCCCACATACTCTGGAGCGCTCTGCCCCAACACATCAGACTCTCACCCACCGTGGAAACCTTCAAAAGGAATCTGAAGACCCACCTCTTCCAACAAGCCTACAACCTGCAATGATCCTCACTCTACTAAACCGCCACACGACCAGCTCTACCCTTACCTACTGTATCCTCACAATCCTTTGTAGACTGTGCCCTAGCAGGCAGGGTCTTCTATCCTCCTGTACCAGTCTGTGCCTTGTATTGCTCGTGTTTATTGTACTTGTCTTTGTCTGCCCCTTTTTACATGTAAAGCGCCATGGAATAAATGGCGCAATAATAATAACAATAATAATAATTGTACTTATTGACTATTGCATCCTGTCTATAATTTTTTTACACCACTTTTTTTTTTTTTTTAAGAACATTTTATAGTCAAATGTTGTCAAAACTACAACTCATTCCTTAAAAAAAATAAGCTGTCATAGAGCTGTGTCAATGTAAATCTAAAAAAGTCATGGCTAAATGAGAAAGTTTTAGTATATTAAGGACCAAGCTTCATTTTGGCAATGCTGATTAGTGTCACCTTATAATGTTATAATTCTGGAACACTTCAATATATTCTAGTGATTCCAAGGCTGATTTTTTATGACATATTGGACTTCATGTTAGTAGTAAATTTAGGATGATATTTTCTGCATTTCTTTGACCAAATAGAGTGTTGACATGCAGTGACAGTTCAAAGCCATGACGAGGATAGCCGTCATTGGTCATTAAGGGGTTAAGCAAATCTATATTGATATGCAAGTTTGTTATGCGGCAAATAGAATATATTTGATTTTAAAAAAAATGTCAATTTCTCACGTGACCGTTCTGTCCATATTTTTCAGATATCACATGTCCAAACAATGATCTATCGAGCTGTATCAGTAAAATAATCATGTAGACATGTTCATTTTTGATCAGTCACGTTTCAATATTATCATTGCAGATCTACGGCCTGTGAAGCTCATGTGCTCCTGGATGCGTTTTAAGTGTGCAATCGTGTGTCCGTTTTTAACATTATAATGGATAGGGGACCTTAGTATTTTTTTTTCTGGAATAGAAAATTACTAACCAAACACTGATTAAAATCTCACCCAGAACAATGTAAATTGGTCTTCTTGTCAAATGAGAGAAAAAATGTGTCTGAATGAGGCTTGAAAGAGCCCCGCAGGATGATCTCTAAATGGGTAAAATAATGGCGTACTTCACAAATACAACTTACATTCAATTCTGGTGCATGCAAGTTTAACAAGGAAGGGTGCACATGTAAATACATAAAAAGTGTCAGTGTAAAGGCCAAATTCTAAAACTGTGGAAGCAGCTCTAAAATAACAAGTACTAAGTTACCTATTTAATCAGTCTTCTGGCAGCAGTCAAAAGCATGACTGCGCTTTCATAAGGCTCATTAACGGTCAATATTGACTTTTAGAATTGCTACTTCCAATATGTGGCGCTAAAGTACAAGTCCTCAATGAAGAGGCAGTTTGCATATGCAATTTCCCAGAGGAGCATGCAAGGCATTTAAGTCTCCTTATACTGGCATGCTAGATCTGACATCATTCTCCATAAAGAGAAACGTTACCTTAGATCCCTGTCTTAGCCGCTCACCTAGCCAAATCAGATCTCCTACTTTGCATGGATGAGGGGGGGGGGGCAACACCCTGAAACACCATTTCTGCAAATGGAGAATAAGATTTGGCTTATATCGTTGGTCATATGACAATACTCATTAAAGGGTCAATGTTGACTTTTAAGATTGCTATACTTCCTTTAGGCGGTACTAGAGTTCAAGTCCTCTTTGTAGCGCTAGTTTTCATTCTACACTTTAATTTATTAATAATAATAATAATCATCTTTATTTATATAGCGCCAACATATTCCGCAGCGCTTCACAATTCAGAGGTTCATATTTAAACAATCATAAGAAAGAGTTATCAGAAAATACAATACAATATAAAAAACAATACAATACAAAGCATAATACAATACAATAATTAGAGCAAAATATTGACAGCCCTGCTCATCAGAGCTTACAATTTAACAATGAGGTGGGGGTGACACAACGTGCAGGTGTTTATTTACAATGATGGTATAGCAAACTTGAGGAGATGGGGAACAGATAGGAGCAGTATACGTGGCCACCAACCATTATTTGTGATCCACTTGAGACTGGTGGAGCGGATAAGTGATGTCTAGATGACTTTGACTAGGGATCATTATAGGCCGCCCTCAAAAGATGTGTTTTTAGGTATCGCATGAAACTATGCAAGTTGTGGATAACACCTAATTTCTTGGGGAAGAGCATTCCAGAGAATTGGTGCAGCTCGGGAGAAGTCTTGGAGCCAGGAGTGGGAGGTTTGAATTAATGCAGAAGTGAGTCTAAAGTCACTTCCAGAGCAAAGAGAATAGGTGGGGTGATAGACAGAGATGAGGGAGGCGATGTAGGGGGGTGCTGCACTGTGAAGAGCTTTGCAGGTGAGAACAAGCAGTTTGAATTGGATCCTATAGTTTATAGGCAGCCAGTGTAATGACTGGCATAGAGCAGAAGCGTCCGAGTAATGGTTAGCTAGATAGGTGATCCTGGTTGATGCATTAAGGATGAACTGGAGAGGGGAGAATCTAGTGCGGGGGAGGCCAATTAAAAGAGAATTACAATAGTCAAGGCGAGAGTGAATCAGGGCCACAGTGAGGGTTTTCGTGGGTTCCAAGGTGAGAAAGGGGCGAATTCTAGAGATGTTCTTTAGATGCAAGCGACAAGACCGAGCGAGAGATTGTATATATGGGGTGAAGAAAAGATCAGAGTCAAACATAACACCCAAACAGCAAGCCTGCTAACTAGATGTTATCGTGGTGTCGCACACTGTGAGATGTCATAATTAGGGAGGTTAGTGGAGGGCGGGAGCAGAAGTTGTTCAGTTTTAGAAAGGTTGAGTTTCAGCTATAGAGTGGACATGATATAGGAAACTGTGGTTAGACAGTCATTGGTGTTCTTTATTAGAGCGGGAGTAAGGTCAGGGGATGAAGTGTATAGTTGTATATCATCAGTATAAAGATGGTACTGAAAGCCAAATTTACTGATGGTCTGTCCAATCGGGGCCATGTACAGAGAGAAGAGAAGAGGTCCAAGGACTGAACCCTGAGGGAGCCCAATAGTGAGAGGAAGAGGGGAGGAAGTGGAGCCAGCAAATGATACACTGAAAGAGCGGTCAGAAAGATAGGAAGAAAACCAGGAGAGAGCCATGTCCTTGATGCCGATAGAGGGCAGCATGGAGAGTCGGAGATTGTGGTCAACAGTATCAAAGGCTGCAGAGAACAATAAGAAGAATAAGCAGAAAGTGGTCACGATTACGTTTTGCAGTCAGAAGGTCATTGGTCACTTTGGTGAGTGCAGTTTCTGTAGAATGTAGGGGGCGAAAACCAGACTGCAATGGGAGGGGAAATAAGTGAGGCGGGAGTAGACCAGGTGCTCCAGGAGTTTAGAGATGAATGGGAGATTGGAGACTGCTCTGTAGTGGTTTGTGCAGGATGGGTCGAGAGACATTTTCTTTAGTAAAAGAGTAACGATAGAGTGTTTGAAGGAGGAGGGGCAGATGCCAGAAGAGAGGGAGAGATTGAAGATTTTGGTTAAGTGAGTGGTGACCACCGGAGAGAGAGAGACTGGAGTAGGTGTGAGGGGATGGGGTCAGCAGTGCATGTGGTGGAACGAGAGAAAGAGAGTAGCCTGGAGACTTCTTCTGTGACTGGGTCAAAAGTGGAGAGTGAACCGGAGGAAATGTGGGGCGAGGTAGGGGTAACCTACCTTTGAGGTAGGGAGTGGATTTCCTGATGGATGTTTTCTCTTTTCTATCTGAAGTAAGAAGCCAGATCATCACCACAGAGGTCAGTGATAGGGGCCTGCACTTTAGGACTGAGGAGGGAGTGAAAGTTGTCAGAGTTTTTTTGGATTGTTGGATAGTGAGGAGATCAGGGTGGTGAAGTAGGTCTGTTTTTTTGGCGAGATGAAGGGCAGAGTTATAAATTCTCAGCATAAATTTATAGTAAATGAAGTTTACTATAAATGCGCCATGCGGGTTTCCCTCCATAGACGTTCAGCACTCCTAGAGCATCGCTGGAGGAATCGAGTTTGTGATATGAGCCAGGGCTGTTTTACTCTGTGTTTTGAGGTTCTGAGGATGAGGGGCGCTACTTCCAGGCAAGGTCATCGAATTAAGAGAGAAGCTGCTAAAAAGGCCTTACAAACCAGCAAACAGATATTTGAAGCTGCTGGTGCCTCTGAAGTCCCTCGAACCTCAAGGTGTAGGATCCTTCAAAGGCTTGCTGTGGTGCATAAACCTACTATTCGGCCACCCCTAAACAGTGCTCACAAGCAGAAACGGTTGCAGTGGGCCCAGACATACATAAAGACTAATTTTCAAACAGTCTTGTTTACTGATGAGTGCCGAGCAACTCTGGATGGTCCAGCTGGATGAAGAAAAAAAAAATCATCCATTTCTGATCCATTGTTTGCTGTTTTTTTGGATGCTGCTTGTTTTTTTTCTTTTAGTTAGAATGGCTCCTATGGGAAAAATGCAGGAGAAAAATGGCACAGAAATTGACATGCTCATTTCCAAAACGGAGCGCTCCTAAAGTGCCCTGTCTGAATGACAAAAATGAAAACCCATTGACTTAGCTGAGATTTCATTTGAGTGATCTGTTTTATGCAGTGCACTGCACAAAACGGATCACAAAAATGGATAAGAGAACACACAGTCTGAATGTAGCCTTAAGGTGTAAAGTGGTCCCTCACTTACATTTTTTTTTTAGAATTGAGCAGTTTTTCAGAGTGAATGCTCAATGCTTGAGGAGAAAAAAAGCAAATTTCAAAAAAAATTTTTTTTTTTTTTTACATTTTCACTTGCACTATTGATTTATGAAAAGGAAAATTTATTGACAGTGTACTTATTATTAAGAACAAAAGGAGCTGGCATAGGTGATAAAATAATGACCACTGAGATTCTAACCCGTGGAACTCTTGCTGAGTGTTAGAGCAGCAGTCAGTCATATGTGTGGATCGCATTTGCGCATGTGTCCCGGTCATTCCATTTTCTTGTATGGTATTGTTGCATCTCTATTGCCAAACCATCAGTGAAGTTAGGCATGTGCAATACTCTCTATTCACTTCAATTTTGGGACCCTTGTTCTCATGATCCATGGACATTCCATTAAATTGGTCCTCCGGTGATCATAGATGTATCACCTACATTATTCTAAGGTGAAAAGCTCATTATTTTTTTTTGTCATGAATGTTTTTATTGAAAGCATAGTTTTGTACATAACAAGAAGACAACAATCACTGGGTGAAAGATAAACATCGTCATCCGACATATCATGTTGTAAAATGGAGGGGCGAGAGGGATGGAGATGGAAGGACGGGAAGGGTGGGAGAGGGAGGAGAGGCAGGAGGGGGCAAAGAAGAGAAGAAAGTGAAATTGAAGGTAAAGAAAAAAAAGAAGAAAAGAGGAAAACAAGATGAGCGCATGGTGGGCCAGAAGAGGAGAAGGGGGGTGAACCTCTACCACAGTCCGCTGCTTGAGAAGACCCACTCACGTCATTGGGGGAGGGGTAAGGCCAGGGGGTGAGATGCCCAGTACTTCCATGCCTCCCGAACGTAGCGTCTAAGAGTTGAGTCCATAGCAAGGTAGTATTCATATGTCAAGATCAAATTAAGCTTAGCCGTGAGATCGCTCATCGCTGGAGGGGAAGCTGCCTTCCAAGCCGCCGCTATGCAAAGCTGTGAAAAGCTCTTTAATATGAATAAAAGTAGGCTATATCAAACTTTACTCCATTTGCTGAATATGACTAACCACTGCATGGCTCTATCATGTAATACAAATTGCTTCATATGTACAACACAGACCTACAACTACACTGTATGTGAAAACCAAGATTGCATGCACACCTAAGTCAAGCTTAATACTCATATGAATGTATGAATAGTATCATCCAAAAGTGGCCAGATTTTATTTCTCAGGTTTCCTCCTAGTTGATTCTGTTTTTCACTGAAGACTTGTATGGTTGAGTCTGATCCGCAAACGTGGAGCAGAATAGAACTTGTTCTGGTTTTCACAGCACACGGACATTTCACTCGGATGAGCTAACGCTAACCTTGGATGTCCATGGGTATAAGAGCCCTTTAACTTTACAGATGAGCATGCTGGGATCTTTCTCAGGTAAGAAAACCTGTTCCACTTCCTTTTCTAAATTTCCAGGACCTTCACAGTACAGAGGTTTTCACAGATGGGTGATCACAGTACATGAGACCATATATCTTATGAAGTCAGCAGCAGTGATGTGGCAGTACTGGAGGGAAGGTGCACGCAGTCCGGATACAGCAACACCCAACAAGTTGCTGAGTAAAAATCTGGATATATATAGTGAATATTTTAACACAGAAAAGCTTTAGAACATTTTCCATAATGTACAATGGAATCCCTTAGCTATCAGGACTAGAGTACACAATCTAGGCATCAAATATTGGATTAGCACACCTTCTAATTCTCAGTTCCTAACAAGTAATGAATTATTGGCACTTTCAGATTATCAGATTCTAAATTACAGTAATTTCACTTGATTATACAACTAGGTCACAAACATAAAATGTATCAGCTCCCACAGATTATGGCTAAATGTCATCCAACAAGACTCATTACTGTACACCCCCCCCCCTTGACTGAAGTGACATACATGTGCTTGTTTGTAAGGGAATCCAGTCTGATGCCCGCTAATAGTAATCATGGGCTAGAGTGGCAAATTTCCTTTCTGGAACCTACAGTTAGAAAAATATCAGTACAGTTCTCTATTCTGACATTATATTGTTAATGTCCTCTTCGTCAACGTTCTAATGTACAGCTAGAGATATAGACTGTGTGCAATCCTAGGATGCATTATTGATTATTGTCATCTACATCTATACATAAAAAGTAACATTCTGTGAAACACAAAAACCTTTTCAGACTGATGCCCCTAAGCAGTTGTGCCATGTAATCTTATCGTCATATAGCAGTATGGATAGATGTGGTGTATGACCCCAGTATACATAGAGATCTATACACAGTGCTACAGACAGGCATCATACACGAACATTCTATAATGCATTCGGAATCAAAATCGAAGAGAGATTATTAAGAATCTTACAGGGAATTCCCACGCTGCAGACATTGTTGGCTCCATTCTTCTGAATGGTTCCGTTTTATAGACATTGGAGAACTTTCTGCAGCACAATTTGCTGCAAATACACAATGTGTGAACTTACCCTGACTAAGCAACCAAACGTATAACAAAACATCAAGGTAATAGGATGCTTCTCTATGCTCCGCACAGGCCAAGCGGCCATTAGGACACCATGAAGATTGCATCTCATGTAAACATGCAGCACTTAAAACAATACAAAACATTTTTGACCAATGTCTATATGAAAATTGTACAGTAACCTGCTACCATTCATTACGTCACATTATGTTGTACTTACGCTGCACAGAATAATCTATGGCTACGCACATCTCACTCAGCCAATGATAACTTTCCATTTCTTCAGTTGTGATCCTTACTTGATCCATTATGTGTTCAGTGTCATGTCAGACCCGGGATCCTGCTGCATTTTGTTCTTTCTCTCCCTTACAGCTTTCTATATCAATAAGACAAATACACACCCGCTTGTTCTGTGAACTTTGTACCTCAAACAGAACAGTTCGAAAGCAGCTGTCTTCTGAAATTCACTTTTTGCTCCGGCAACTTTGTGTGTTACGGTAATTATCCTGTAAATAGTCTTTCCCACCCCTCGATTATTTACTTATTGTAGGTGTGTGCTGAAAAAAGCTACTGAAGTATCAGGACTTCGGTACAGAAGAGGCTAAAGACTCACTACTGTAGCTTCCTATCAGCCATGAACAGTAAATTAATGTCTAAAACCTGCTCAACAAGCCTTTCTTGGTCACCTACAACCATACATAGAAGACTGTCAACATCTGCCGCACATAAAAATAATATACAGATATTTACAAAGGGACAGGACTGCCCCTGCTGGGTAGTTGTTTTCTCTGCACTGTGACTTATTAAACAATCTTCCTTTTATAAATATATATGTACTAGATGGGTGCCCGATGCACAATGCATCGGGATTCTAGCAGAGCGAGTCTCTGACTCGCAATGGCCGCTTCGCGGCCAATGCTTCGCGCTGCTAAGGCGACTCGCCATGCCCGCTGCGCGGGCATAGCGAGTCGCCTTAGAGCGACTCGCCATGCCCGCTGCGCGGGCATAGCGACTCGCCGGCTCGCAATGGCCGCTGCGCGGCCAATGCTTCGTTCGTATCCACATGACGACAAAGGGGCACTCGCAGCATTCGCAATTATATAATAGATATATGTACACATATACAGAATAAAATACTGCAAAGAAAGCTTTCAGAAATAGAAGTGTTAATAGTTTATTTTCATCAACTAACAAGATGCAAAGTGGTGTTAATCAGATGCCTCCCTGATGACACCCACCAGTATTATTCAGCTTTGAGGGGACCAAAAAAAATGGGAAACGTTGATGACCTTCGACACAGTGGTCGGTCAAGAAACTTTGTGCAGCAGGTGAAAGACATATGATGCACAATGCCCTATGAAAACAGAAGATATCCAACAGCACCATCAGCTCAGAACTAACAAACTAGTGGGACCTAGCTCTACCCATCTACTGTTCATAGACGTCTGGCCAAAAGTGGTCTTTATAATACAATAGTAGCCAAAAAAATACATATTTTTGACATGGAAATACAGCCAAGTGACTAAAATATTCATGAAAGCAAAGAAATTGATGTGCAGAAAAATGGAAGTATGGGATCTAGACTGTTTAGTCAACATATGAGATATCTGGCTGTAACAGGCGTCAGTGTGATGGCACAGGGGCTGGAGAGCGGAACTATAATGAGTGGCTGCAGGCAACAGTGAAGCATGGTGGAAGTTCTTTGCAAGTTTTGGGCTTCATTTAGGCAAATGGAGTTCAGGATTTGGTCAAGATTAATGCTGACCTCAATGATGAGAAATACAGTCCGATACTTATCCATTATACACTACAATACCATTTTCTGATTGGCTAAAAAAAATGTTCTTTCAGCAGGACAATAATCTCAAACATATAGACTTATTATCATTAGTAACTATATTCAGTTGAAGAAGAACAAGGAGTCATGGAAGTGATCATATGATCTTAAAGAAACATAAGGATTTGCACAATCAATCGTACATCAACAGAAGATCTGATTGGAGAACATGGCTACCACAGCGAGAAAACTGCAGCCACATGTAGATCAGCGCTACTGTTAAAAAGTGACTGCAGCTAAAAGCATTTAAAGGGAATCTGTCATCTCAGATAAAGCTAATTTCCTACAAATATAAGGTTAATTTTCAGGTAAAAAAGAATTACCGTATATACTCGTGTATAAGCCGACCCGTGTATAAGCCGACCCCCTACTTTTGCCCCCAAAACCTGGGAAAACCTATTGACTCGTGTATAAGCCGAGGGTGGACCCCAGCACAGGTATACAGCCCCCAGCAGTGTAGTATACAGCAGCCTCCCCAGTGGTAATATACAGCAGTCTCCCCCTGTGGTAGTATACAGCAGTCTCCCCCTGTGGTAGTATACAGCAGTCTCCCCTGTGGTAGTATACAGCAGTCTCCCCCTGTGGTAGTATACAGCAGTCTACCCCTGTGGTAGTATACAGCAGCCTCCCCCTGTGGTAGTAAACAGCAGCCTCCCCCTGTGGTAGTATACAGCAGTCTCCCCCTGTGGTAGTATACAGCAGCCTTCCCCTGTGGTAGTATACAGCAGCCTCCCCCTGTGGTAGTATACAGCAGCCTCCCCCTGTGGTAGTATACAGCAGCCTCCCCTGTGGTAGTATACAGCAGCCTCCCCAGTGGTAGTATACAGCAGCATCCCCTGTGGTAGTATACAGCAGCCTCCCCCTGTGGTAGTATACAGCAGCCTTCCCCTGTGGTAGTATACAGCAGCCTCCCCTGTGGTAGTATACAGCAGCCTCCCCAGTGGTAGTATACAGCAGCCTCCCTAGTGGTTTATACAGGCCCCTGCTCTCCCCCCCCATGGTATATACAGACCCCCGCTCCCACCCCGATGTATATACAGACCCCGCTCCCCCCCTCGTGGTATATACAGGCCCCCACTCCCCCCAGTAGTATATACAGGCCCCCACTCCCCCCAGTAGTATATACAGGCCCCCACTCCCCCCCTCGTGGTATATACATGCCCCCACTCCCCCAGTAGTATATACAGGCCCCCCGCAGTAAATACAGGCCCCCCCGCTCCCCCCCTCGTGGTATATACAGGCCCCCACTCCCCCAGTAGTATATACAGGTCCCCCGCGGTAAATACAGGCCCCCCCCGTGGTATATACATGCCCCCGGTAGATGCCGCACACCTGTAAAAGAATCGCTTTCATACTTACCCTCCTCACTGTCATCGCGCGTCCTCCATCCAGTCTCCTTCCTGCTTCTACCCGGTCATGTGACCGCGCAGAAACAATGACGTCATTGTGGATGCGCCGGCCGCCTGGTAGAAGCGGGAATGAGACCGGAGGAGCGCGATGACAGTGAGGAGGGTAAGTATGAAAGCGATTCTTTTACAGGTGTGCGGCATCTACCGGGGGCATGTATATACAACGGGGGGGGCCTGTATTTACCGCGCGGGGCCTATATATACTACTGGGGGAGTGGGGGCCTGTATATTCCACGAGGGGGGGGAGCGGGGGTCTTTATATACAACGGGGGGAGAGCGGGGATCTGTATATACCACGGGGGGGAGCGGGGCCTGTATTTACCACGGGGGGGGAGCGGGGGCCTGTATTTACCACGGCGGGGGGAGGGCAATGTAATATGCACAGCTCCCCTGCCGCTGATGGACAGGGGGATGCAGTGCATATTGCATTGCACTAATGAGCGGCCCCACGTGACCGGGCGCTCATATTACAGCCTCCCCCGCCTGCTCCAGCCCCCGGACACCGGCCCCCCCACACTCAGCCGTATAGTGATTCGTGTATAAGCCGAGGGGGGACTTTTCAGCACATTTTTTGTGCTGAAAAACTCGGCTTATACACGAGTATATACGGTACTCAAAAACAAATTAAATAATATAATAAGATTAAAAAGGGGTGTATATCTAAAGAGGAATACTCTTAATAAATTGAATAAGATTTGGGAGATATGGGGCCTGGGACTTCCTTCAAGTGTATTACGCCAGGAATGTGTATTAAGGTTGAATATAAGTCGCCCCTGGGACATCTCAGGGACATTCAGACTGGTAGGAACGCCTTGTAAAATGTTGTGCTTTGAATTTCTAACTGGATAAATTGAAGTAAAGTAGTAACAAATGTTATTTCATGTTATAGTTGATCATCTGCACCATGTAATATTACATGGGCGGAATAAGGTTATGGCCTTCCTAATATGTTGATACTGGAGTATTGATCTATGTTTTGTCTTTTGATTCAAGTTTTGTGAACTTACTTGCTTTGTATATGAATCACTTTTATTTTCTAAATTTTATTCAATAAAAATGAACCTCATTTAGGCCCTTTTCACATCAGTGAGTATTTTAAATTGCGGCAGATCTGCCAGATTTACCGCATCTGCCGCCTAACGGCCGTACTTATAGCTTGCTCCATGCATTGTCTATGGGACTTGTGGACGGGTGCTGCAAGTGCGGTTCTGCCGGATGCAGCAGATCCGGTACTTGCGGCAGTGAAAAAAAAACCCGCTGCTGACCACGCTTTTTTGTGTGGCCACAACTGACGGATTTGCTGCATCTGGCAGAACCACACTTGCTGCACCCGACCGCAAGCCCTATAGATAATGAATGGAGCTTGCTGCAAGTGTGCCGCAAGTGCGGCCATGAGGTGGCAGATGCGGTAAATCTGGTAGATCTGCCGCAATTTAAAAAACAAACGCTGATATGAAATGGGCCTTTTAAAAAAATAAATAAATAAAAATAACAATGCATCCTTGCCACCTTATTGCTAGAGTGGCTACCCAGAGGAAATTAAAGGGATTGCCAAATACTAGGACAATTCCTTATGTTTCCTCATATTTACACTCCGTAAAGTAGAAACGTTTACACTCACCTCCCATGTGGACGCTGTTCCAGCGTTGTTGGTAAGCATGTTTGCGTGACATTGTGACGCCACATGAGCCTCACGTCCAATCACCACCAGTGTCTCTCTCTGTGCTTTCGCACACTGGAGTAATCGACAGGAAGTGAGCTGCAACCAGAGTGCTCACTTCCTGTGGGATTCTCATCTGTAGTAAGGTGGGGAGAGAGAAGATGGTGGAGATTGGTCGCGGAGCTCATGTGGTATCACAAAGTCAAGTAAGTCCTGTGAATGCAATTGCCAACACAAGGGGAAAAGCACCAGTGCAGGAAGTAAGCATAGGTTTTTTTATTTTACCTGGTGGAGACATGTGGAATCAGAAGGGGTTGTCCTAGTAGTGGACAATCCCTTTAATTTATATTTCAATGGAAGCTGTTGGCTCTCAGCCATGGAGACGTGCACAGAGCGATTAAAGTCATTACTCAAAGCATCGCTCATTACACTGTGAACAGCGGCTGCCAGACAGATTTGTAACACTATTTACCTGCAAATTATACTTACAGTGCCTATAAGTAGTATTCAACCCCCTGCAGATTTAGCTGGTTTGATAAAGTGCCAATAAGTTAGAGCCTTCAAACTGCAAACGAGAGTAGGATTTATTAACAGAAGCATAAATCTTACAAACCAAAAAGTTATGTTGCTCAGTTGAATTTTTATAAATTTTAAACATAAAAGTGTGGGTCAATTATTATTCAACCCCTAGGTTTAATATTTTGTGGAATAACCCTTGTTTGCAATTACAGCTAATAATCGTCTTTTATAAGACCTGATCAGGCCGGTACATCATCATGTCTCTGGAGTTATCTTGGCCCACTCCTCCATGCAGATCTTCTCCAAGTTATCTAGGTTCTTTGGGTGTCTCACGTGGACTTTAATCTTGAGCTCCTTCCACAAGTTTTCAATTGGGTTGAGGTCAGGAGACTGACTAGGCCACTCCAACATGTTGATTTTTTCCCTCTTGAACCAGGCCTTGGTTTTCTTGGCTGTGTGCTTTGGGTCGTTGTCTTGTTGGAAGATGAAATTACGACCCATCTTAAGATCCTTGATGGAGGAGCGGAGGTTCTTTGCCAAAATCTCCAGGTAGGCCGTGCTATCCATCTTCCCATGGATGCGGACCAGATGGCCAGGCCCCTTGGCTGAGAAGCAGCCCCACAGCATGATGCTGCCACCACCATGCTTGACTGTAGGGATGGTATTCTTGGGGTAGTATGCAGTGCCATCCAGTCTCCAAACGTCACGTGTGTGGTTGGCACCAAAGATCTCGATCTTGGTCTCATCAGACCATAGAACCTTGAACCAGTCTGTCTCAGAGTCCTCCAAGTGATCATGAGCAAACTGTAGACGAGCCTTGACATGACGCTTTGAAAGTAAAGGAACCTTACGGGCTCGTCTGGAACGGAGACCATTGCGGTGGAGTACGTTACTTATGGTATTGACTGAAACCAATGTCCCCACTGCCATGAGATCTTCCCGGAGCTCCTTCCTTGTTGTCCTTGGGTTAGCCTTGACTCTTCGGACAAGCCTGGCCTCGGCACGGGAGGAAACTTTCAAAGGCTGTCCAGGCCGTGGAAGGCTAACAGTAGTTTCATAAGCCTTCCACTTCCGGATGATGCTCCCAACAGTGTAGACAGGTAGGCCCAACTCCTTGGAAAGGGTTTTGTACCCCTTGCCAGCCTTGTGACCCTCCACGATCTTGTCTCTGATGGCCTTGGAATGCTCCTTTGTCTTTCCCATGTTGACCATGTATGAGTGCTGTTCACAAGTTTGGGGAGGGTCTTAAATAGTCAGAAAAGGCTGGCAAAAGAGATAATTAATCCACACATGTGAAGCGCATTGTTATTTGTGCCTGAACTACTTCTTAATACTTTAGGGGGACCAAACAGAATTCTGGTGGTTTGAGGGGTTGAATAATAAATGACCCTCTGAATTAACTTTTAACGCTTTAAAAAAAAAAAAAAATTAAAAAAAAAAAAATTTTTGTGGCACTGCATTTCCCACTTCCAGGCTGATCTACAGTCCAAATGTCACAATGCCAAGTTAATTCCGCATGTGTCAACCAGCTAAATCTGCAGGGGGTTGAATACTACTTGTAGGCACTGTAAATCTGCTGGAAGATCACATTCTCTGATGTGACAAGCTCCCTTTAAATGTTAACAGGCACAGCTCTAAAGCAAAACAACAGATAACTGTGCGGCCACTATGCAACAACTAGCAAATATAGTTGGAGTCAATTTGAAAAAGTCGCCAATCTACATGTCAGGGTTGTTTTTTTCATGTACATTGTGACTACATTATGTTTTAATCTCAACCTAAATGCTGGTAATATGTAAACTGAAGGGTAGATATTAATGAAGAAATTACTATGGATGAGCAGTCTGCATCTGAGCCATGTATCTTTCAGTAATCTTTTCATCTCACCATCTTACTTTGTTGGGATGGGGTCTTGATTATCACTGTTGATAGCATTGGTCACCTTAAATGAAGTCAACAAATAAAATAGGAAGTGAAAATGCTCACCAAATATGTACTACTTATAAAATATTACTTCCCTTTATTGTATTAAAAATATTACTAACATGTAGTAACACACTGTACCAGTGTTAAAGACTACCTATAAACAATACACACAAAAGGACAAGGTCTATAAGGCAAGGGATCATATCCCTGGTATACCCTGACCGCTGTGGAGGTTGGCACCCTCAATTTAATTAATGGTTCCTTCGCTTATTGATGAGTTGTCCTAGAGTTCTGTAGATGGCCCTATCAAACTAAGGACACCACCAATCAATCAGTATATTCAATAATATCAATCCAAAAGAAAAAGGTATCAATCTGCAGAAGGTAGACTGTCAACACATGGATACAAAGCAGTTAAGCCTACAACCTATGATGAGACCCAGCGCTGCTCCACCACATGCTTGGCGCTTCCATCCCCTATCGTGTCCTCCCCCACCCCTGTAGACTGTGAGCCCTCGTGGACAGGGTCCTCTCCCGTCGTGTACCAGAAAGCATTGACAGTTCATATGCACTGTACCTGTCCTTGTTACCCCCACTTCTTATGTAAAGCGCCATGGAACCAATGGCGCTATATAAATAAATAATAATAATAAAAGTAAAGAGGCAAAACTCATGGGGTTGTTGATGGAAATAGCTAAAAATAGGAACTTACCTAATACATTGTGCTTTGTGTGGTTTATACCTTCAAATCAAGTCCAAGACACAATAGGCAATATATAACAAACAAAAGAGGAACCTTAAAATAGTATTACAATTAGGGATTGGGTGATTCCAAACTGTAAAGTTTGGAGTCCCTACCGAACACCTAGTGTTCGGGAACAGACATCCCTGAAGTATGTGTTAAGGCCACGTCACACACACAGATATCTGAGTCCAATATCTGAACCAATCTCTGGTTGCAGTGAAATCATGGATACATTGTTCCATGTTGTACACAGCCACAAACTGGAGCAATGTATCCATGATTTCACTGCAACCAGAGATCTGTTCAGATATTGGACTCAGATATCTGTGTGTGTGACGTGGCCCTTACTGTTACCAGCTTCGGAGGATGCAACAAGAAACAAAACAGTGATTAAACATCAGCACGATTACATACTGGTTTTGTGCGCTTGTACTTCCAGGCCGTCATTAACTTCCTGGTTGTCCACTGCACTGTAGATGCTAGAATGTATGGGCTTTTTCCAGGTTACTGCAGTAGCTCCAACAGCCAATCACAGATGCCCACTTTCTGTGATTGGCTGTTGTGCCCATTGTGCCAGCATCTGTGACTGGTTGACATGGAAAACAAACCTGACCTCATCGTAGTGTAAAAATAAATATATAGTTACAGCGGGCTTCGGAGTATTTTTGATTCTCATGGGCAGATGAAGCAGACAGCTATGAGTTGCCACCCCAAACTGCCTGGCTTTACCTTGGCTGGCAATCAAAATACAGGGAAGTCCATTATTTTTTTTTAAATGATTTAAAGGGGACCTGTCACCCCCTGGTGCATAGCAAACTAAATGCAGCACTGAATGCAGCATGTCTGCTGCATTCAGGGAAGGGATCCCCCATATCTCTAGCCCCTCTGTAAGCTTTAAAAAAGACTTTAGAAACCTTACAGTTAAGAGGTAGTCTGGGTTGGATCTTATTAAGAGGTCCTTGCTGCTGGCACAGTCCTCCCTGCCTCCTCCTGACGTCACAAGGAGCAGAAGAGGAGGGCAGACCCAGCACAAGAGGAGGCGGCAGCAGACACATAGAGGGGGCGGAACACACAAGGAGGAGGCAGGGAGGGCTATGCCAGCAGCAAGGACCTCTTAATAAGATCCAACCCAGATAACCTCTTAATTGTAAGGTTTCTTTTTTAGGGCTAAAGACATGGGGACCCCTTCCCTTAATGCAGCAGACATGCTGCATTCAGTGCTGCATTTAGTTTGCCAAGCACCAGGGGGTGACAGGTCCTCTTTAAAAAAATATTTTTTTTTTTTTTAAAGTGTCTGTTTAGCCCTATTTTTTATTAACAGCCAAGGTAAACACCAGGCGGCTGGAGGCTGGTATTCTCAGCGTGGTGAGGCCCATAGTTATTGGGCCTCCTCAAGATAAAGAATAGCAGCCCACAGCCATCCCAGAAATTGGCACATTCATTAGAAGCACCAGTTCCTGACACTTTACCTGGCTCTTCCCGATGCCCTGGTGCATTTACTGAGGCACTTACATGCGACAATATTGCTTGCAATTTCACTTGCAATTTGCTGGTTGCAGTGAAATCATGGACACATTGTTCTATTTTGTTGCAGTGTACAAATGGAACAATGTGTCCATGATTTCACAGAAACCAGCAAATTGCCAGTGAAACTGCTAGCAATTTTGCCGCGTGTGACGGTACCTTTAAGCCCTGCGGCAATGAACTCAGGTGACTCCTTTGCTGGCGGCAGGCTCACAGAGCAGAGCTGAGAGTGCTTCGTGGGACCATTGTTGTTGATTATCTTTGGATGGTATGTGTAGGGTTAATAAATGTGAAAATGAGGGTTGTCTTTGTGATTTATTTCAAATAAAGGATTTTTCTCTACGATTTATTTCAAACTAGTTGTAGTCTCCAACATTGGGATAGTAACTAATTGTTCTTAGCTATTAGAAAATTATTTAATAATATTTGTAATTGTTCATTATATACAGTTTTCCCAATTATTTCTTTCCTGGGGTTAATTTATTTATCCTGTTATAGAGGGAGTGTCTTTTTGGTTTATATCATGTTAGGGTGATCTTCCTTTTTTAAGGGAAAAAAAGTCTTTTGTAGGTATGCAATACAGGGAGCTATGTGTGAGCTCCTGGTGTAATTCGGGGCTATGTTAGGCACAGGCTTCAAGTGTAATACAGGGGCTATGTTAGGCACAGGCTTCAAAAGTAATACAGGGGCTATGTGAGGCACAGGCTTCAAGTGTAATACAGGGGCTATGTTAGGCACAGGCTTCAAGTGTAATACAGGGGCTATGTGAGGCACAGGCTTCAAGTGTAATACAGGGGCTATGTTAGGCACAGGCTTCAAGTGTAATACAGGGGCTATGTTAGGCACAGGCTTCAAGTGTAATACAGGGGCTATGTGAGGCACAGGCTTCAAGTGTAATACAGGGGCTATGTTAGGCACAGGCTTCAAGTGTAATACAGGGGCTATGTGAGGCACAGGCTTCAAGTGAAACACAGGGGCTGTGTGTGGGCTTCTGCTATTATATTTTGTCCAAATGTTGTTAAACAAGTAATGACATGTCAATGTGTAATATGTCATGTGTTGTTCATTTGAGGTTATATTTACCTTCTACAGACCAGATCATTTTTTTTATTATGTCCGAATATATAACGCTTTAGAAGTCAGAGAGGTTGTATTTAGCTTTTTTTTTCTCATGATTATATATAAAAGTTGTGTTTGACACTTTTGATTATCAAGACAATCTACCAAGTGGGAAGTCAATGAAAAAACAATGGATGTGACTACAGCGGGGCCCTGTGACTTCTCATTCACCCAGTACCTCCCAGTTGACTTTTGGTTTCCTTTTTATATACCTCATATGCTGATCTTTTATTTCTTTTTCTCTCATATTAAAATGGATAATTTACTCAATGGGCATGGTTACAATAGCATTACTAAGCACTTAGCATCTTGACAACAGCTTAAACACCAAACCTCTACTCATCCCTCCACTTTTAACAATGGGGTGAATTGTTAAGCTCTAATGAAAACAATCAAGTGTCAAAGTTGCCTGGAGGGGCAGGAGTGTTTGGACATGCAATAATCCAAAATAGTAACAAATTTACATGGTTTACTTGTAATTTATGGTTGGTAAAACATTGCCAGTAGCTGTGGCTACACATTAGGTAGTATGAAAAAGCATCATCTAGAGCAGACATCCCCAAACTTTCTGACTTGAAGAGCTAAATTCAGCTCAGAGAGGATCAAACTCCCAACCCCCTCACAGAGGTGACACCTTATGTCCTCATTACTGGTATAATTACAGCCAAAGCTTTTCCACAGAAATCACAGAGTCGGTGAACTAAAATCCATGGGATCCCACCTTGCCCTCATTCAGTTCTCTCCCTTTAAGCACTCAGACCACAATGTCACATCCAGCGTCAAGCACCTCCTGTCACAGGTAGTATCATTCTGTCCCCGGTTTACCATAATTAAATGATCTCTAAACCTCCAAAGCCAGTATATGGGCATCTAGATCTGCTCTTGTCTGGATCTACACACACAATTCACCATATCCAGATCAGCTCTTCATAGATGTTTGCTAAACCGGGTACTAATCCAACAAGGTGGCAGACAGCCGCAACCACATATCATGGATCCGAAAGTCACATCTGGCTCCCAAGCAACAGTTGGGGACTCATGATATAGGCTGGTTTCACATTGGCGTTCCACTCCACAGCGTTCTGCGGAGGGGAGCCGCCATGTGAGCGCTGCCAGCGCAAGTCCCTATGTTTATAATGGGAGCGCACGGTGCTGCGCTTGACTGCGCATGACAGTGCGCTACCATTCACTGCCATATGTGATTTGTACGCAGGCGGATGCCTGCGCACAAATCACACACTCTCCTCCGCACCAGGGACGCGAAACGTTGCATTCCTGGTGCGGACGGGTGTGTGTGATTTGTGCGCAGGCATCCGCCTGCGTACAAATCACATATGGCAGTGAATGGGAGCGCACAGTCATGCGCAGTCAAGAGCAGCACTGTGCGCTCCCATTATAAACATAGGGGCTTGCGCTGGCTGCGCTCACATGGCAGTTCCCCTCGGCAGAACGCTGCGGGGGGGAACGCCAGTGTGAACCCAGCCATATAGAGCTAGGAGCTAGAGCCAACTTGATTTGACTAACCTTTTTCTAATAAAGTTTGTCCTCCTGGATGACTACACTGGTATAATGGCAGGCCACCAGCTTACTGTCTCCTCTGTACAGTATTATACTGAAACAATGGATAATAAAAAGTAGAGACATTTTTGAGGCCACAAAGACATATTTAAAAGCATACGTCACATTTCCACAAATCTGTTAACCCTGCGCAAGTTTAGATCAAGGCAAATGAGAATATGAAAATTAGAATCTTCTAATAATACATTCAGCATATGCTCTTAAGTCTTTAGGGAATATAAATGTGAAATTATTGTTGTTGTTCTTTCAGTCCTTCTGTTTTTTAGATACTTAGCAAGAACCGTACATGAAATCCAGATACTTATTATACTTGCCGGCTGAATTCAGCATATTTTATAATATGCCAATTCTGAAAGTCTACAGTTTTATTCTGACTTGTCATTAAATGGTTTACCAGACTAAGGGCCCTTTCACATCAGCGTTTTTCGTAATTCGCGGCAGATGCGGTGAAAAAACCGCATCTGCCGCGTTTGCCGCATAACCGTTCCACTTGCGGCGCGGTTGCGGTTTTTCCCATACAAAGTATAGGGGGACTTGCGGCAGATGCGGCAAGTGCGGTTTTGCACTTGCGGCAGGTGCGGCAGCGAAAAAAACCGCGGTCAGCCGCGGTTTTTTTCGCTGCCGCACCTGCCGCAAGTGCAAAACCGCACTTGCCGCATCTGCCGCAAGTCCCCCTATACTTTGTATGGGAAAAACCGCAACCGCGCCGCAAGTGGAACGGTTATGCGGCAAACGCGGCAGATGCGGTTTTTTCACCGCATCTGCCGCGAATTACGAAAAACGCTGATGTGAAAGGGCCCTTAGACTAAGCATCTCCCTCTGTGGACAGTAAACAGTTCTGCAGAGCAAATCTTCTTGATTCTGTCATCCAAAACATTTTAGAAAGGTATATATGCTTGGTCTATGGTAAGGTAACTGCAAAAGCAAGGTATCACTAGGTTCAACAGCTGCCAACCAGCAGTGGTGAAGACCTTCTTTACACAGTCATGACCGAAAATTTTGGCACCCTTGAAATTGCTCCATAGAATGAAATATTTCTCCTAGAAAATTATTGCAATTACATGTGTTCTGTCAAACACGTTTAATTCCTTTGTGTGTATTGAAACAAAAAAAGGCATATTGGACATAATTTCCCTCAAATCCTCCAAAAATGGTCTGAACAAAATTATTCTTCATTTTCTTGAATAATTTAAAGGGTGCCAACACTTTTGAGCATGACTGTATGTATAATTAGTGATGAGCGAGTGTAATTATTATTCGTTACTCGCACAGATAGTACAGTATTCGCAATACTCGTTATTCAGTGAGTATCGCTGGTGCTCGTGTGTGATGTGTCGATCGTTATCGATCTGACACAATTGACAGCTCCCTTCAGTATATAAAGGGAGTCGGCACCCCAGTGAGAGCAGATTGAATGTTAGGGTCTCTCTGGGAGGCACAGCAGGGTGTTTTATGCAGTGAAAACACAAAAAAAGTCCACCCTGTCCCGGAAAGACTCGTTTTCTGGCTGGATGTGTGTGGGCGGAGCCTATCACTAATTGACTAACATTGGACTCGCTAGTCGGACGAGTACGCGAGTATTACAAAGAACTCGTTATGAGTATAGTGATTACAAATACTTCGCTACTTGTTCATCACCATGTATAATAAATCAAATAGCTATGTTCACAGAACCATTATGTCATAATGCCTTTGGTCAAAGAAGGCATAATACTGCAGAAATAGCAACATACAGCATGTCACCTACATTGCAGCTAACAATAGCAACTCATGATTATAGTCTATAAACATTGGTACCTACAGTAATAATATTAAGCTTAACTTCTCGAGCAAAGAAAATGAACTTTGATGTAAAGGTGCAAATTACAAATATTATATAGTTCCTATATACACTACATTATTCTTGAAAGATGAACAATTAAGGTATTAGCTCACCAGAAGATGCTCGATTGGAGTTCATTCTCCACCCTCTCCTCGGAAGTAAGCGGCGCATGGTGGAAGACACACTGCGATGGAATTGTGTGACCCTGGATGAGATCCTAGGGCCATGACCTTCGCTCCTCTCTCTTAATCTATGCAATGACATGAGTATTTTTTGGATTACAAGGTCATGCTACCGTAAAGTCAAAAGCTTTCAGGATGAATCTCTTCTCGAGTGCATAAAAAAACCAATTTGATCAAATGAAGCTGAAGACAAGGGTTTTCATTTTCTGGCATACAAATTCACTCCCCAAATTTCCACATTGTTACGTCTTCATCAGATATATGAAAGAAAAAAATCCAGTCTGAAGACGATTCAGCTTGATGCAATCCTTATTATCCCAGGTATCCTCCTTATTCATGGCATTAAGGTGTGAGAAGACCAAGGAGTCAGTATTCATCACGCTCCATTAGTGTTCCTCTTCTGGTACTAAAGGCTATGATACAATCTGAAGAAAAAAGTCTATGAGTCTGCAAAACACAATGTAAAAAAAAACTAGGAGGCAGCAAAACCTCAGAGGTATACTTTTACTCTTAAGATGCTGATACTTTCCTTAGAAGGCTGCAGAAAGAAAAGCTTTTACTCAACTTCTAGATCTAGATACTGCGAAAAGGACAGGAGGGGAGAAGTAACCGAGAAAAAAAGTTAGTGAGGAGCTTCCAGAAAATCGTGACGCCTGGAAGGAAGGGAGGGAAATGATTCTCCCTGTTCTAAAACATCACAAGGAAGACTACTACTGCCCTGGTTTGTTTTAGGAAAGACAAAGGGGGAAAATGACTGTTTCTGATTTACTTGGCAAGAGCAGCTATTTCCACTGTTCTGCGCAGCCATGCCGTGCACAACGAGGGGGTCTAATTAAAAACTACATAGTCCGCCAAGAGAGCAAGGCAGTAACCTGGCCGCTTGAATGAACTGGTTAACCGGTCTTCATCGAAGGCACCTGCCTAATCCCTACAGAGCCTATTACAAGTGACACTCCATATCCTAGGTGACAGGGTGACAGAAATAGACCTGTTTATCACATTAGTCAGCTGTGGAAAAAGTCTACAATCACCTACAATAGGGGGGAAAAAACGTTATCATGCCTAAATGCACATATATGATCTTATTAGGTGTGAGAGCTTATGAAATGTGAACATTTTCTTGCTCACGGCACCAGAACCTTCATAAGTGCAGATACAATGTTGAAGCTAAATACTCAGGCTGACTGCCAAAGGAGAAAAAATGTTCCTAATGTACTCAAAATGCAGCTAAAATGAAAATATTCCATGTCCTGGGTGACCCAGAAAGCCCTTTATAGAAAGACATTCCTCCGAAATGATGTCATGACTAGTCAGATAAATATACCATTTACTCTAAAAGTTATTTCAAGATATATACCTTAATTGTGGAAAACCTGAACTGGAGATTGTTTGTGTAAGTTGATTTAATAGCCTTTTTAAGCTTTGTCAGGATTTGTTGATCACAAAGAAAATACATAAAAGAGGTTCTGCAGCAGCTTACTGCACATTACATGAGTAAGTGGATTTTCCACAATGCCACAAACCACAGCAGCTGAGCTTGCTCATAAAGAGATTTTCTAATTAAATAGAGAATTCACAGTCGTTTGGAAATAATGTTCGGAGCTTCATCACATCAGCAATGTCTAGACATTACAGGAAAAGGTCAACATTTCATAATCACAGGCATTTGCAGGTATTGTTTAAGAAAAGAGGTTGGGAGAATATTAGTAGGGGTTGTCTCATCAGCTTATATGGGAAAAATTAGAGTAAATGTAAAAACAAGCACCTTTGTTAAAAATACTCTTTGATCCCAAGAACAGATATGGTTAATTCTATAGTTTACCGCTTGCTGCCTAGGTTTCTGGGCACTCTGTAGTCTATTGGCAGTTGTCTGTTTCCTAGGCAAGAAGCGCAATGCTTACAAGCTCTTCACTATACAGCTTGTAAGCGCTGCTCTAATGCTAGTTAGATTAATTTATCTGGTCAACTTCGGTGCCACTGCGCTGCTCTGTTCACTGCAAGCGACACATTGTAACGTAGGGAAGCAGAGTGCTTCATAAGAATGACGATAGGACTACCTCTTTTTATTGTTTCTTGACATCTTTAACCAAAGACATTATTCATCTGCCGTCACACAACAGCAAACAATTTGATTAATTGAAAACTGATGCTGCAAAAATAGAAGATGGTGGCTTGTGTGAAATTACTTGGCTAAAATCATCTGTCACTTCTTTGGACAAAGGCCCAGAAAGTAAATTGGATGAAATGTCAGTGCTAACTCCTTATTTGCACTCTGCATAAGCAGGACACTCTCAACACCCCAGGAGGAGGAAGGAATGGAGAGAAGCACTGCTGACTGTAATTAATAGGGAACATCAAAGCCAAAGCTAGGGTTTTCTTCTCTGTGCAATGGTTCTGTTTGCCACCATACCCCCTAGTACATCTCTTGGAAATTTCTTCCCCAGCTACAGACTGGAATGGTTTAGACCAGGTTTGGGAACCTACGGCCCACGAGCCGTATACTGTTCATGAAGTCTTTTCTGCCGGTGCCTGGGAATATTGCCAGGGATTGTGGTGCTCGGGATGGCTGCTGGCTCTTTAAACCAGTGTGTGCCCTGCAAGGACATATCGTTCAGTACTGAACGCAACGAACTCAGCATTGAAGAATCACATCCGTATGCAGGCCATCCGTATGCAGGCCAGGCCAATCCTTCACTACCTGTTGAGCACAGGACCTGTGGGAACGTCGACACCTGTGATTGGTGATAATCGTTTACGTGACCACAGACACCACGTGACTGACAGGCGGCTGGCACCTGGACGACTCCTCTGGCCCAGGTGGCCTTCAGAATATACTGGGGTTGTGCGGAGGCGGCACAACCCGCAAAGGTGAGAGCCCCCCCTGTCACAACCTTCCCTTCCCCTTCAAAGTGCATGTGGGTTCTCCCTATGGGAGCGCTTTTCTCTCTCTTTTTGTATTGCATAAGGAAGTAGTCTGTGGGTGAGGTTAGTGTGCTATGCGCTGTGCTGACCCACAGATGAAGAGGAGCAGCACTGCTGCATGTGCAGTCCCCCAGCAAGTATGTTTTGTCCCCCATCCTATGTGCCCCCAAGCAAAGTATGTACCATCCCAAGAGCAAAGTATGTGCACCCTCCCAACCTACATGCCTTACTGCAGTGTATATGTTGCCCCCCAGCAACCCAAGTGACCCATTCCAGCAGTGTATGTGCCCCATCCTAGCAGTGTATGTGCCTCTTCCAGCCTATGTGCCTCTATCCCAGAAGCTTGTACCCCCACCTCAACAGTGTATGTGCCTCTTCCAGCCTATGTGCCTCTATCCCAGAAGCTTGTACCCCCACCTCAACAGTGTATGTGCCTCCCCTCATCCTATGTGCATCCCCCCAGCCGTGTGTGTGCCCCCATCCCAACAGCCTGTGCACCCACCCCAACAGTGTATGTGCCTTCTCTTAGCCTGTACCCCCGAGCCTATGAGCCCCCAGCCCTTCAGCCTTTAAGCGTCACGCTTGGGAGGTGAGGGAATCAGGTAAATTGATGGTGTGATGGGCAAAGGTGGTCAGGAGACCCTAATCTGACCCTAATGCTAGGATTCCTGGCTTTCCCTAATCTCGGAGGTACCTCGGATAGTGAGGAGTTCCGAGCCGCCACCCTGTACCCTGAACTCCAGATTAACTCTAGGCTGAGAGCCCCTACCTCCACCCACGGGACAGGGATCACAGCTTCTCCCACGGCAATAGAACTCCAAGAGAGGCTTCAGCATAGCAGCAAGACTTCTTCTCAGTTCAATGATCAAGAGCCAACTAACTCTATAAACGGCGTCTGACAGAGGAGAGGAAAAGCCATTTACAGCCAGAGGGAGGGGATTCCAAGTGAGTCACACTTCAACTATAAAATCTATAATAAAATCTTCCCTAGTCAAACTCTTTAAAGGGATTTCACAACTTGGGACAAAAGTCTACAACCACTGCTGAATTATTACCACTGCAGTATTGCTGATGCAAGCATGTGACCGGATATATGCGGTTGGTATACTTGTCGTCATGTTCGTAGACTCGCTCATCTTATATCCATAGACGTGAACTGAGAATAGAAGACATGTCCATTCAGCAAGTGACCTCCAATATGGACAATCCCTTTAAGTACCGTAACTGTTCTAAAATATTAAACAATCTAGCAAAGCTAGGTGCTGAAAGCAATTTACGATACATAGGGAAAATGTCAATAACAGGACCAGGAGATATTAACTACTTAAAGGGAGTTTGTCAGCAGGATTTCACATCCCAAATTATGTTCATGCAAATTTAGGTCTTCAAAGATAAAGCCAGTGGGGGGTGTTGTTGCTCATGTTTTCTTTTTTGAAAACTTATTGAGGTAAAAAAAAGACAAATCCAGCAGATTATCTAGCCAGTTCATTCCTGCATTGCATTTGATTAGTGTTGAATAGTGTTTGAATTGGTATGCAAATGAGTCTGAAGAGCTATTTATAGATCTGGAGCCTCTGTCACTCCAGCTCTATTCCTCATCCAGAGCCCTCTGATTGAAGACTCCTTTGACTGAAGTCACCCAGTATAGACTCTGTTGGTAATCAGGAGGGGAAGGCACTGGGTGGGGAATAGGGCTGGTGTAACAAAAGCTTCAGATCTACAAAATAAGAGAACTCTTGCTGACATATTCCCTCTAAGTCAGTCTATAAAGCTGCTGTCACAGCTAGAGTTTCTGATAGATTTTTTTGTCATTGCAGATTTACACCTATAGAATTCAGCCTTCACATGACAACTCAGCTACAAGAAGCCAATATGAAATATGATCAAAACTACCTGGACAAAATGTTATCAAAAGTGTATTTCATAATGTAAATTTGGTGAAATTGCCCGTCCAATAGTTGAAATATTTCACCGAGCCGCCTCTGCAGGATGTAAACAATCTATTAGTAGCCCAACATAATAAGCACAAGTACGCACTTCCTCTGCAATGGATATAGAAGAACTTCCTGCAGCTCGTTCTGCAATCTCCCATTCAGGAAACATGTTCTCTAGGTAGTCTCTTTTGATAGTTACCTTTCCATATCCCAGGAAATCAAGGTACAAAACAGTTTACATTTTCTTTAATTTCCTTTAATTGTGAGTGTAATCAGTGGAAATTTTGCACTGAAAGCAACATCTCTAGAGAATATTACTTGACAAGCCTTAGTCTCCACTTTTTAGTATAAAGTCCGCATTATTTGCATAAGAACAACAGTTTTTTTGTTTTATATAAGATTATTCAATCTTACTTTTTTAAGGTTTTCTGTGCCATTACACAACTTTGTGCTTCGCAGGTTTCCCACAAATATCTGAGATCGTTATCAATGTTTGTTCTAAGGCTGCCTTCAGACTTGCAGATGGCCTCCGCAGCGCACCCTCCCCCCACACCAGCTGGCATGAGATGAAAGTTGCAAGAGGTGTTTGTAGTAATACACAGCTCTGCTCTACTCCCACACACACACACTGACTGTCAGAAGACAAAAACTGCAAAACGTTGTTTGCAATGACACACAGCTCTGTTTGACTTTAAACAGTAGAGCAAGCAGTGAGGTCATGGTGGAGAACAGAGCTGTGTGTCATTTCTTGTCTCGCAGGTAAAAAACCTGTTGTGACCTCTTTTGTAGGAGTGTCCTTTATTCCCTTCATCACACCACCTGCTTACGATTGGTAAAGTTTATGCAGAAAAAACTCCCCTTAGTAACCTTGAATCCCAATGAATTCCTCTTTGGTCTTTACATAAATTAGAATGTAAACTATGTAAAAGGGATGAGTAATAAAATATATTTTACTCCGACTACACAATTGCCAAGCCTTTTTGTCTTCATCCACTACCTTCCTGGTGTTTTAACCTTGGACTGTGACTTAACCACACCTTTGTCTTACCCTCTTGGTTAATACAAGCCCTCCTGGTATCTAAGCCCAGAACACTTGGCTTCCCAGCCTTACTGCTAGCCCATGAGTAGAGACTAGCATCACAGGTGTCTCATTACCAAGATACAACATACAAGAAACATCTAATAATGAGTAAAACCATGAGGTGTCTCAAGACCTTCACAACCTTATTGTTGCAAAACATATTGATGGCATTGGTTACAGAAGAACTTCTAAAATACTGAAGGTTCCAGTGAGCATTGTTGGGGCCATAATCCGTATGTGGAAAAAACATCAGTTCATCATAAGCCTGCCACAATCAGGTGCTTCCTGCAAGATGTTAGCAGAGGAATGAAAAGAATTATCATAAGAGTTGCTTAAGAGCTAAGTACCATCTGAGGAGAGCTACAAAAAGTCTTAGCATCAGCAGGCACAATTGTTTAAAAAAAAACAAAAAAAAAAAACCAGAAATAAAACAAATAAGGCATTCAAGCTCCATGGCCTGTAGGCACCCACATAATACTTCATTGCTAAACATAAAGCATGTTAAAGTGCGTTTGAAAGTTTGCTCAACAACAGACAAGCCTGTGAAATACTGGGAGAATATAACTGGTCAGATAAAACAACAATTAAACTCTTTGGATGCCATAAAAACACACCAATAAGTGTTTGGAGGCCAAAAGGCACTGCGTATCACCCCAAAAACACCATACCAACAGTGAAGTTTGGAGGTAGGAACATCATGGCGTGGGGCTGTTTTTCAGCATATGTCAGTGGCAAACCTCATAAAAAAGGAAAAATGATTGAATAAATGTACTAAGACATTCTTGTTAAATATCTGCTGCCATCTACCAGGATGGTCAAGATAACACAAGGGCGTACATTTCAGCAAGACAATGATCCCAAACACATAGCCAAGAAAACTATTAATTGGTATCAGAGAAAGAAAATAAAGCTCCTAGAATGGGCCAACCACCTGACCGGTATCCAGTGGAAAATGTATGGAAAGAACGAAAGCTCAGCGTTCATAGAAGGAACCCATGGGACTTTCAGGATTTGAAGATGTGATTAAATTCTCCAAATATGAGGCGTCTTGAAGCGGTCATCACTAAAGACTTTTGTACAAAGCGTCTTTTCTCACTACACATCACTAAATTTATGTACAGCTATGGTTTGACTTATTTGCCTGTGTGAGTTGGATGGGTTGTTACTGACATCTGGTGAAAAATTCATGTAAATAGACCCTTTAGAAATATATTTACTTAGAAAATTGCTGATGTGTTCAATATTTACTTCACCTGCTATATAATAGAGGGAACTATTAGTAATAATAAAAAAAAGACTGGATGACCCTTTATCAGTGTTTAATATTTTACATACTTAACTAAGAACTTCCATGTTAATGCCCCAGAAAAATGTAAAAGCCCCTTTCACTATAAATAACGGTCCACAAATTCCTTTCTCCTACTGTCCTCGGCAACCCCTGGGCTGTAGAATATATGTCTAAGGCCCCTTTCACATCAGCGATAAGCGCTGATCGCGGCAGTTGCAGTGAAGAAAACGCATCTGCCGCAGTTACCACATAACGGCTGCACTTGCGGTTCACCTGCGGCAAGCCCCATGCAATGTCTATGGGGCTTACGGCAGGTGCGGCAAATGCGGTATAGTTGCGGTTTCGGCACTTGCGGCAGATGCGCAAGCCCCATAGACATTGCATGGGGCTTGCCGCAAGTTAACGGCAAGTGTGGCTGTTATGCGGTAACTGCAGCAGATGAGTTTTTTTCACTGCAATTGCCGCGATCAGCGCTTTACGGCTGATGTGAAAAGGCCCTAAGTGACTTAGGATTATACACATTCACAGATGTCCAACAACTGTCAAGCTAGAAATCCAGGTGGAATTGTATGACCTAAGTTGGCACAAACTGCATTTTCTGCGGAAGGTACATCTCTAGGCAATTGACAGTTCTGACACACCTGTTCTACTAATTGGAGTTATATTGACTTTGGTGCAGTTTACTTTCCAGAAATAAACACATGTTAATCACTGCATACTACTCCATTGGGTTTTCAGGGAAGGTACATCCAAAGTCAGTAATCCAAAATGCAGATACAGCCAGAATAAGCCCATTTGGGCAATCTCAGTTCTAAGAAACAAGCAACCAGATTCAAATCTAAATCATATTAGTATTGACATATGATGATAGCACATGTACGCATAGATAATGTTTATTTTATACAGCAAATATCCAAAACCTGTATGATGTTATGGAGGTTAACACTATTATAAAAGAAACTGCAAAAACAATACTTTCTGACACTTTCTAGTGAATGCTACTGACCTTAACAACCTTCCTACTCTGGCAGCATAATTTTGATTATATATTCCCTACTGCAAAGCAAACCAGTTTATTACCCAAAGCAGGCAAAACCATATAAACATTGTGGAGGAAATTTGTATTTGAAGGGATAATTGTATAATAGCAGCAGGCAGTAGAAAGATAACATTGATTCCTCTGCACATCTACACAAAAGAGGCATAACCGCTCCTTATCTTGATTACATGAACTGGGAACTAGTGGGGTTTCCATGAGAATACAGGGGTTGAACTTTGCCACACCTCTGCAAGCTTCAAAGGACTGACCTTAGAGTGCCTAGTGGCAGGGCCTCCAATTTTATCTTTACTTTAGGAAGTGGGGTGCTTTTAAAAAGAGGGCATTTAATATGCAGTGTATTCATTACTAAATTAGCCATGGTCCTGTCACAGACCTGAGAGTAGAATATTAAAAATTAGAGGCTGTCCTGGAAACTCAAGGCAAAAGCCAAACATATAAAAGCCAAGTGACTCAAAAGAAAGTTGTTTACAGGTGGGGTCAGCCAAAGCTAATGTGATCCATATTTCATTTTTCCTTCCCCAAGGACACAGAATAACTTTAGACTGAAAGTTAGGTATTTCTGTATTTCTCCCATTTTATTTAATGACTGTTTTGCCTATCTGTGTGTCCTTTTTACTTTTATTTCTTTTTATGTAAGCACTGCACTCTGCCAATGAGGGAGATACCCGGAGTAACCAGATGCCCAGAGGTCCAAGAAAGGCCATAGCCAAATATCTTGATTTCAAGGACAAGGATAAGCTTCTGCGAGCATTCAGGGCCAGAAGGCACCCATTTGAAATAATGGGGCATAAAGTAGTCCTGCATGAAGACTTTTCAGCTTTAGTGGCGAGACAACGACGGGCCTTTAGTGTCGTCTGTGGAATGTTGTACCGAAGGGGCATACAGTTCCGGCTGCAGTATCCGGTTGTGTTCAGGACGAGGGGAGAAGACAGCACTTTCCAAAGATGGCGGACTCCGGATGAGGCTATGCGCGCGTTTATGAGGTCACCTCGTCATTCACCTTCTAACTGGCGAGATGGAAGAGGCTCCCCGAGAGGAGGATCATCGAGTCCGGTTGAAGCACCTGCTTGAGGTCGCGGTCATGGTCCACTATGCTTGTTGACAGCGTCTGCTCACAGATGTTAATGGTGGAGGATGACCTCCCCAACTCTTTGAACTGACTTGCCGCACCTGTGAGGTTTTTTTTTTTTTTTCTCTCCTGGGGGAGGGGAATGGCAGTTACCCAGGATGATGGGGCTGTCATTGTCTCCTGATCTTTTTTCAGGCGAACTTATTTTTGATGAGACTATGCTGTGAGGACTCCCATAATGGGATTTAGACGATTAAATGGGGGATGATATTTGACATGCATCCAGAGGCTTGGCTGGTGGGAGGTGGAGGTATCCGTGTTGGGAAAAAAAAAAGAAGTAACGAGATGTGTTGGTTTATACTTGGGGATGGAGGGATGTTTGGAGGTTTTTTTTAGTCCAATTGTTGTTGGGGATGTTTGGGTATTGTCGTGTATTTAAAGTGGGGATCGTGGCCTCCGGGGTGTCTGGCGCGTCATGGGAGCTTTGTGTTTTTAGACAATGGTTAAAATAATTTCTTGGAATATTAAAGGACTTAGGTCCCCAGAGAAGCGGCTGATGGTGCCTAGGCACCTCCGGAAGCTACGGGCTGATATAGCGCTTTTGCAAGAGACTCACTTACCCCAACATGATATGTTCAAGATGAATAGGCTATGGGTGGGGGAGGTATACGGATCAGGGGCAGCGGGTCGGCATTCAGGAGTTCTCACTCTGGTGAGCAAAGGTTTTCCTCATAAGCTGTTGCAGTGTCATTATGATGACGAAGGGAGGCATGTGTATGTGGTCCCAGAAACTCCAAGTGGAATCCTGAATATACATAATATCTATGCACCTAATACTGATAGAACTCTTTTCTTTAACATATTGGGAGTGGAGGTAATGGGGACTTATTATGCGTCACTTTATGGCAAAAGACCGTGCGATTCGGCATTGGGACAACAATGGCTAGAGGAGGTGGAGTTGCTGACGGTTACAGAGGAGGAGTTGGGGGACCTAAACAGGGAAATTTCAGAAGAAGAGATAAAAGAAACTATTAGGAGACTGAATATTCACAAGGCACCGGGCCCGGATGGGTTTGGGGCCAGCTTATACAAGATTCTGATTGACCAGATTGCTCCACACCTGAAGGCCATGTATAATGATTTTTTAAATGGTAAAAGTATCCCTGAACAATTAAATACGGCCTATATTAAGCTCCTTCCTAAGGGGGAGAGACTATCGGATGACCCGGCCGCATTTCGCCCAATTTCTCTGATCAACCAGGACTTGAAGTTACTTTCTAAGATCATGGCGGATCGGTTGGCCGGACTGTTGCCACGTTGGGAAGGGAAAGAGCAAACTGGCTTTGTTAGGGGGGAAGGCGGCTGTCACTAATGTCCGAAAAGCTATAATGGTGCTAGAGGCGGTTCGCTTGGACGGTCAGGCAAGGAAGGGGGCTCCGGCCATGGTCATTCTTGACGCAGAAAAGGCTTTCGATAGCGTGGGATGGCCATGGATGGAGAGGGTTCTTGATAGAATGGGATTCCCAGGGGGTTTCAGGCACTTTCTGGGAGTACTGTATGCTAACCCTAGGGCGCGCGTGCACACTCTGGGGTTTTTGTCAGATCCAATAAAACTAGAGAGGGGAACGCGACAGGGATGTCCCCTGTCGCCGCTATTGTTTAACTTGGCCATCGAGCCTCTCTCCAGATATCTAAATGGGCCTGGTAGCTTCACAGGTATCAAGGTGGGAAACACGATTTTAAAGTCAAATTTGTTTGCCGATGACATCATACTCTATATGGCAAACCCAGCGAGAGACCTTGAGAAGGTGTTGGAGAGATTCGAGATGTTCCATAAGATTTCGGGATTTCGGTTTAATCTGGCGAAATGTAAGATCTTGCCGCTAACTGAGGTTGGCAGGCAGATTCTGCAGGATCAGTGGCGACGGGGCACATACCTGGGTATAAAAGTGGCTACTAAGGAAGTTAAGTATCTAGGTATAATGTTAGGTAAAGATGCTAGGGATATCTATCGTATGATTTTTCCCCCTATCATAATGAAAATCGAGCAGGAGCTGGAGAGGTGGAGAGCCCTTCCGCTGTCTCTATTGGGTAGAGTTCATCTTGTCAAGATGATCAGCTTCCCACGCCTGCAATAACCCCTGCAGACGATCCCGCTTCTGCACGCTGATATTGATAGACTTAATAGGGCCTTCGCCAAGTTTCTGTGGAAAGGGAGGAGGAGCAGAATCAAGTTACGCACAATGAAGTTCTCTAAGCAAGAGGGGGGGGGGTTAGCCTTCCCTAACATACGGGGATACAATTTGGCTTGTGTCCTTCGCCATGTGGTGGATTGGTTGAGAGGCACAAGTCTATATTCAGACTATGAGTTGGAGGCGCAGTAGTGTGCACCATGGAATTTAAGGGCGGTGTTGCAGGCTCCGGGGGGGTGGGTTCTTGGCCCTTCTATTAAGTAATCTTTTATATTCAAGGATACTAGGGCAGCATGGAAGGCGGTAAGATGTAAACTAGGGCTACGAGATATACGCCGCTCTGGGATAACCCAGATTTCCCCCAAGGGACGGAAAATGCTTTATTTAAGATATGGAGGGAACGTGGGGTTAATAGACTCCAAGATTTGATGAAGATGGATCATTTATGGATGACAGCCAAAGAGGTGCTGGAGACTTGGCATTTGAGCTCCTCCCACATCTTGCAGTACGCCCAGCTAAAATATCATATGTTCTCGAGGCTCCGAGATGTCAGAGGGGAGTGCCAATCTTCGGTGCTAGATGATTTCCTTTCACCACAAGCTCCTGCCGTTACCATATCTTCGACCTATATGACACTTAGACGTAGACTGATACCTTCGGGGCCCACGCGTCTATTTAAGGGATGGGAGACAAGACTGATAGACGAAGAAGTGGGGGAAGCAATAGTAAATGGTTGGAATGACTTACGCAAACAAGTGCTGGATGAGAGGTGGAGAGATTCCCAATATAGGATAATCCATAGGGCCATTTTGGGGTTTAATATCCCAGCCACTCCTGCTAACCCAGATAGACGACTGACATGTCCGAAATGTGGCGAGAGTAGAACTCACATGTTTCATGGGGTCTGGAATGCGCTCAGGTGAAGGTAAAATGGAAAGAGATTAAAGGATGGATTAGGGAAGTATTGGGGGCAGACCTACCATTAAATAAAATTATATGGCTGTTTCATAGCTTCTCGGACTACAATATCTCTAAAGGGGGGCTTACTTTTCTGCATACTGTTATACTTTCATATAAGCAACTTCTATTGCGCCAATGGCTAGATACTAGCGCTCCGAGTCTACCCAGTCTGATCACAGATTTGAAAACGCACTTTGGGGCTTGAAAAATTGGAGGCAGAGACAGATAAAGAAAATAAGGTGGGGAAGTTTTTCTCAATTTGGAGAGATTTCATTCTACATAAATTCGCAATACTCAGTGGTATTGTCTAGAAGAGTTGGAGGATTATCTTGGGGGTTTGAAAATTGGCTCCACACTCTCATAGTCGACTGCAGTTTGGTATTAGCAGATTTGATATTGAATAATATTTAGGCATTTGTGAGGGCAGGGGGGAGGGGGTAGCTTTGAGTGGGGGGTTTCTTTCCTTTTTGTTACAAGGCCTATTTATACTATATATGGATTAATCTTGATTCAACTGATGTTAATACTGATGATAGTATTGTTCATTGTGTGATGGACGGTGGAGAAAATGTAACTCAGAAAATCCAATAAAAACAGTTTTCAAAAAAAAAAAAGAAGGATTTACATGGGAACAGAAGGTAAGAGGCAGAACAGTAGGTGCGAAACAGAGGTGGAATTAACTTTTCATTAGGCTAGGTGCACAGAAAAAAAAAATCAGATCCCATACAGATCAACCACATAGCATCCAATTTTTGCAGATACAGTGGAACCTTGATTTACAAGCATAATCCATTCCGGGAGTGTGCTTGTAATTCAAATCGCTTGTATATCAAAGCAAATTTTCCCATCAGAAATAACTGAAACACAGATGATTCGTTCCACGACCCCAAAATGTTTCGTGCATTCATATGCATGTACATACAGAACTAAAAAATATTTTACAGCAATACAAGATACTATACAGTAAAACAAAAACATAACCATTTAAAAAATACGGAGAACAAACCAGGGCACTATAGGAATTGCTGTAATATACTGCACTTATATTGGACCAGTATAGACCGGAAGAAGCGGCAGCCTGCCGCGAAACGTTGCCAGTCGTCGTTCGCACTCCTCACTCCCTCCCCCCATCTTGCTACGTTGGTAACCTGACAGCCATGTCTACTAACCGGCTCCAATAAATGGAAGATTGTTATAACGGTGAGTGCCGCTTATTTTTTCTACACGTTCAAAAACATAACCATGCCCTTGCAGTCCCAATATCACCTTGTAGCCCCAGCATCCCAATGTAGCCATCCAGACACCAGCAGCTGCTGTCAACTGATTGGCCGGCAGCTGCTGGCATCTGATTGGCCGGCAGCTCCCGTACTTGTACGGTGGCTGAGAGCTCAGAGTGGCAGGTGGACAGCGGCACTCTGAGCAATCTCTGTTGCCGGGGACTTCCCGTACTTGTATGGTGGCTGAGAGAGCTCTGAGCGGCGTGCGGATGGTGTCGCTTTGAGCTCTTTCTGCTGCTGGCAGCTTCACGTACTTGTACAGCTGACAGCGTGCTCAGAGCGGCAGATGGCAATGCAGCACTGACGCACTGAATACTGTAAATACAGTGGTGGACAATGGCGGCGGGCAGCCAGTAAATACTGTACTTAGAATCATCAATATCACACATGCACAGTATGCGAAGTGCCAGCCAGATGCTCGTAATCCAATTCACTGCTCGGAAAGCAAGTTACAATTTTTTCAAAATGCTTGCAAATAAAGTTACTCGTAAATCAAGGTACAGTGGTACATTGCAATTATTAACATAGGAAAACGTTTTTTAGACTTGTAACTTTCATTAACTGCTGATGTATAAATGAATGTCATAAGGATTGCATACAGATGAGAATTCCAATGAACAAAATGTATTTTTCTGCATCCAATGAAAAAATTTATTTTTCTGCATGAAAACTGTTTATTTTTTTTACACGTTCAAATAAACTTAGCCTTACCGTGTAGATTCCTGTGTCTTGCATAGTCTCTGTAAGGCTGTATACGGTAATCAATTCTTGTGGGTAGTGTAATACAGTAATTATATATTGGAATTTAAAACTAGTGACAGAGTACATAGGACAGGATATAATTTTTTATTTTTTACTACTGTGTAGTCCATCACCCAAAGGCCATTCCATCTTATTACTAAATGCGTTTTACACCCACAAATCACCTATCAACTTTTGTGTTTAGGAGATTTTCTTGAATGGTTTGCTCACATGAGCGTACACATTGGAAGAGGGCTGGCCGATGTTTTATCCAATAGCATTTGGACCCATGTTATGCTATGGGGCAGTGCTGATTAGCGTGTTTTTTCTCGTGTCCATTTGGCATGAGAAAAAAAAAAACTGCATGCTGAAATTTTCTGCACAAATCAGATGGCATGCACCCATTATTGTGCATGGAAATCAGTGAACTGCAACTGGATATTATCTGAGTGCAATCCAATTTCTGTGGGCTCACAGAATGAGTAAGCTCCTCCTTTAAAGCAAATAACGTGGGGCTCATGGAATTGAGGCACCCGGCAACCCTGGTATCTCATTATGCAGGCTTTTATACCCTCCCCTCTTTACTCCTCTTTGTCCCTGCTTCCATTATTATTATTTATTGTTATTTCTTTTCAAGTTGTTTCTTAGGAGACCAGATGAATAGGCAACATGCAGCAAAAGAATCTTGATTGGATCGGTACCTGTTGGCGGGAAAGGTATTCCAGGATATAAGCACCTGCGTTCCTTGTCAGCGGGGCATTGCCAGCTGACAAGGTGAAGAAGCAGCTCCTCGCCCACCTTCCCGTTATTTTAGCTTCAATCGCGATATTTGTAAGTTGGGTGGTCGCCCAATCATAAATCTGGGTGAATATTGGATGAATTTCTTTTTTAGTGCTTTATAACTTATAAGAGTAATTTATGGTTTTATTGGTTGAATAATTAATAAGGTTTTATAAGGTAACGCATTAATAAATACTGTGGCCATTATCTCCAAATATCAATGGTTGCTGTGTCTATATTTCCATGGAGAAGACAGTAGGCTCCAATTATCTCATGTGAGAGAATCAGATCACACTAAGCTGACACTTTGATCAAATCAGATCAGTGAAGGATCAGTATGATCTTGCATGAGGGAATCTACGATCCGGTGATCCCAGCCTAATGGCCGCTTTACACGTCCTGGTATCGTTGTCCAACAACGATAAAAAGTCACGTGGCTCGTGCATTGGCGCCGATATCGTTCGTGCGTTGTATGTGTAAATGACCAATTCGATGCAAGACCGATGCCAAAACGATATCGGGGGGAATTGAGCAGGCTCCCAACTGGCCGATATTGGATGGACAATCTGGCAGGATCGTTCAGTGTGACAGCCCAACACCGACTTGGAGCACAACTTCCCCTATTCACTCCCATGTTAAATGGTCGTTCCCTGGGTCGCTCGTACGAGGGGGCGTATACATCGCAGTGGCGTTGCCTGCCGATATCTCCCTGTGTGACAGCTCCTATGCGATCTTGGATTACTGCCAAAAATGTGCGCGCTCCGTGCCGTTGTATCCAATATCAGGACGATATCGGGACGTGTAAAGCGGCCATAAGACTAGTTTCATACACAGCTTTTCTATGAAAACTCCATCAAAAGAGATAGACAGATTTTACTTAAAAGACAGTGTATGTGGCACAATTTCAGAGTTTTCCAAGTAATCACCTCTATCGCAGTTAACAAATTATTTTACAAAATTACACTAAACAACTCCCCTTTAAAAAGGCATATTATATTACATAATCTTCTGTTTTTAAATGTCAGAAAATAAGAAAGACAATTTGTCAGTGTGTTCTAATAAATCAATGAAAAATAAAATTAAAGGGGTTCTCCAGGCAAAATAAAAGATTGTCCAGAGGACAAATAGGTACAAAATAAACTCCACTATACTTGCGTTACCGGCACCCACTTGGATCTAGTATAGGCCTGTATGTGGTCTGCATAGAGACCTGATTCGTTGAGGACACTGCTCCACTAGCCATCAGTCTGATGTGGCCCATGATTGTCTGCATAAGTCAGGCGACTTTGTGCAGTGTTTCATTATGAAACATGTAACAATACTGCTCAAGGTATACGACCGCTGCTAGCAATCCCAGGTCATAGTGTCCAGGACTACAATACTAGTTGTATCACTGCTTCTTGTGTCTTTGCAGACAATTGAGTAGCCTACACTGAATACAGGTCTGTGCCAGTAGGAGAGTTAGTTTTTTCCCATTTCCTGTGCAAAGTCTTAATTTTTCCTGATTTTTTAGTGCAGAAACAAATCGCCAGAGACCCACCAATTTACCGTATATACTCGAGTATAAGCCGAGTTTTTCAGCACAATTTTTTGCTGAAAAGGTGCCCCCCTCGGCTTATACTCGAGTCACTCGGTATATGCTTGGGGGGGGCTGTGACCGGGGGCTGGAGGAGGCTGGATGGGGCCGCAGTGACCACGGGAGGTCACGTGGTGCCGCCTAATTAGTGTAATGAATATGCACGGCATCCCCCCGTCCATCAGCGGCGGGGGGAGCGGTGCATATTGCACTACACAGGCCCTCCATCAGTGATATACAGCCCCCCCTCCTAAGTATCTGTCCCCATGCTGCGGCACACATTAAAATAACAAACATTTCATATATCACCTTTCCGGTGACCCCTGGCTGGCAGCGCCACGTCCTCCGGTCCCTGCTTCTTCCTGCTTGTATCGGTGTCATGTGACCGGGCGCAGCAGATGACGTCATCTAGAAGCCGGCACAAGCAGGAAGAAGCAGGGACCGGAGCAGCAGCGCTGCCAGACAGGGGTCGCCGGAAAGGTGATGTATGAAATGTTTGTTATTTTAATGTGTGCCGCAGCCTGAGGGACAGATACTTAGGAGGGGGGCTGTATATCACCGATGGGAGCCAGAATACCTCTGTAGGGGCCCTATATACCACTGCTGGGGCCTGTATATTACTGCTAGGGCCCTGAATACCACTGGTGGGGCCCTGTATACCACTGGTGGGGCCCTGTATACCACTGGTGGGAGCCTGAATACCAGTGACAGGGGGCTATATAACAAGATGGCGGTCTGCTGCATTCCCCCCCCCCCCCTTATACTTATACTGGCTTATACTCGAGTCAATAAATTTCCCTAGTTTTGGAGGGTAAAATTAGGGGCCTCGGCTTATACTCGAGTCGGCTTATACTCGAGTATATACGGTAACAGCACCTTAAAGGGATTGTCCAGTCTTGGAGTGCAAGTCTTCAGGCACTCTATGTAACTGCAATTTTGTGAATCCTCACAGTGCACAGTGTGCATGCTGTCAGGATTCTACGGTGCTGGGAATGGGCGGTCATGGGACTACAAGAATGCAATCTTTATAATTACGGCCACATTCTGAATAGACGTTTCCATCCTCGCTCAATTCAACTGTATTGACCAAGGGCCATGCACGTCTAGTCGTGACTGCTTCTTGGAAAATTGCATACTAGTAGTAAAGCACTCACTTCCAAAGCAGACAATCGAGAGTCCTGATAGCGCATACACTGGTCACACTCAGTGTGACTGCAGACTGGCGCCTCAAGACTGAGCAACCCCTATAATTTAGTAGAAAAATTATGAGATTTATTTTGCATGTGTAATTGGCATCTCTGAATGCCAGCAAAGGAGGAATAAGTAAGCAAGAAACTATGATTTTGTGTGGTGGCAAATAAAAAATGTAAGGAGTACCTTTTTTTTTGATCTTGTATGCTAAATTCTGTTGAAAATAGTAGAAAAAATATGCCAAACTTGGACTCTGGGGATCCTTGCTGGGATATAAAAGGGAGGAGGTTCACTTGTAAATGCCGCCACCTTGTGTGCAGACAATGTGAGGTGTTATTATCACAGGAATGACAAGATAATAACTGCAAAGAAATCTGTGAAAGGACCTTAGATGTGAGAGCTAGCTTGGATAGAATCGCTTATGCTAGAAATCAATAGGAAAGGTCATCTTTAGGAGACTGGTGGGTCTTCTACAAATAGGTCATCAATATGTAAGTCTCAGAAAATGCCTTTAAAAAAAACATGTATTGTGAATTGTAGCCTGTTAATTGTTTTACTAGCATTTTGATACAATTTATAGTCATGACCAAAGGTTTTCAGACCAACACAAATTTTGGTTCTCACAATGTTTGCTGCTTGAGTGTTTTAGGATTTTTTAGGTTGCTTTCACATCGCGATTTTTTCCTGTTGGTGGGGATCCTGTTTTTTGCAGGACCCCACGGACAGGAAAGGACAGCATCGGATGTGTGCCTGCGGATGCCATTTCTGTGTCCGGATCCGTGACTTTCACGGGTCCGGACACAGAAAAGCCTGAGCCTGCAAAGCTCAGGCAAGCGGGGCACTTTCACTTTCGCAATATATAAACATACATTGCACAAGTGAAGCAAGGGTTAAAATAAAAAAATATATACTCACCTCTCTGGCATATCCCGCGATGTGCGCTGCGGCATCTACCGTAGCTGTGTACAAATGTAACAATGTGTCCATAATTTCACTGCAAACAGAGATCTGTTCAGAAGTTGGTCACAGAAGTTGGTATGTGTAAATCGGCCCTTGTGAGCGAGGTCAATCCCTTAGATGAAAAGCAATCACATGTAGGAATGGTCTCAACAAATTTACTATAGAAAGGCTACTACCGTACTATTATATATGATAAATATATATATATTATATAGATTATATTATACTATTATAGGCAGAGCTTACCATTTCTTCTCCAATCACTTTTCCTGATGTGTCAAACAGTCTGAAGGGTGATTTGTCCTCAAAGAAAATAAATTTACTTCAGTCCTTTGACATCTTTTTTTTGTACTTCCTACACAATGTTAGTCTGTCCTTAACAATTTTCTTGAAAAGAATTGGCTCTTTTTGACACCAAGCCAGCCTCAAGAATTTTCGCTGTGAATACAGCCGGCTGCGATTCTAGAGCAAGCTCTGCACTGTGTTCAACTGATCTTGTTGCTGAATTCTGTTTAGGATATACTCCTGGCTCTTACTGGATTTTGTTGATTTCCCTAAAACCATCTTCACAACAATTGAACAAATCTCATCAAAGTTCTTGGTGATAGGAGAAATGTTTGATTTGTGGTCCATATTAAAAGTAAGGGTGCCTTCACACTTGCGTTTGGCAAGCAGCGCACCGAACACAGTCAAACGCTTGCGCACATGCGTTCCTATGTTTAACATGGGAACACATGTGCCTGCATTTTGGCTGTGTTCGGTTGCGTTTGCGTACGGATGCGCATAATTCATGCGCCCTCCTCCGCAATGGCGGCCACCGGGAGATCAGCTACAGCTGCTGCTGCTCTCCCGCTGGTGTCAGCGGGGAGCACCAGCTGATCTGACAGCTGATTAAATCTCCCACGCTGACACCGAATAGGTGAGGTCGGTGCGGGAGATTTGAAGCAGCGATCAGCTGTTTCTTATCTCCTGCACTGATATCACCCTATTCGGTGTCAGCACGGGAGATTTAAACAGCTGTCGGATCAGCTGTGTCTTCAAATCTCCCGTGCGCGACACCGGCGGCAGATCAGCTGTGGCCGGGAGGAGGAGATATCTGCCGCTGATCTCCTCCTCCTGGCTGCCCCCGAGACAGCTGATTGGCTGCTCGGGCACCATACTAATGTGAACGCATGCGGAGATTCTCCGCTGCATTCACATAAGTATGTGCTGCGTTGCACTGCGTTTGTGTCTGCATGCCCTGCGCATGAATACACAAACGCAAGTGTGGAGCCAGCCTAACAAAGTGTTTGACTGTAAAGCTCTCTTGATGCAAAGCAATGATGACTGCAAGTGATTTTTTGTAGGCAACGATAGCAGAACATTATTTCAAGCATCAGCCTCCTTTTAAAGCAATGCGTCTGCTCGATTATTTCAAACATTATGATAGAGTGAATTTAGTTGCCTTGTCCTCGTCAACACTTTCTTCTGAACCAACAAGTTAATCACTGAAAAGATGTAAGCAGGTTATTTTGTTGCAGAATTGCAACTTCGTGGAGATTTTTTTTTTTATCAAGTTTTATTTTCATAGCAAGGGACAACTTAACATTAATTGCACAAAATTGCAAACAGAAAACAGCAAATATCATGGAAACCAAAATTTGACAACTTAACCCCTTCACATCAACTGCCATACATATGTGACACTAATCAGAGATGGGTGTATGAAGCGAGCACAACCCATAAGCAGCAGGTAATTGCTTTAACTTTGCTGTTCTGTTTGGGTCTACTACACACTTAGAACGTAATTTTTGACTGGACCTAATAAAGTCTTGATTTTTAGCTAATTTAAGTGTTTTATTGGAATACCTGTTGCATTATTATACTATATGTGAACATGATTGCTCATAAACAAATGAAAAATTAAATAAACTTCAAATTCAGTCATTTTTGACAGAACAGAACAGTAGGGTTAACAATTGTGAGTGGAGTGTTGTCAAACTAACAGCAGCATTTAACACATGGCAGCATGGTGGTGAACCATTCTAAGTGCCCATCGGCGTGCCAGTGACGTGATCACGGGTCGACATTACAGCAGGGAGTCTGCTGAAGACCTCCATGCTGCTCATAGTAGGCTTCCTTTGAAACCCTACCTGTGGCCAGGCTTCAAAGAAGACGGTGATTTTCAACATATGCTTAAAAACACAGCTGTAAGAAGGAGATAAAAAAGCACTAAAAGGGACTTATCCAGGATATATAGTAGTGGTACCAAGGAGATAATACAGGTTCACCTTCTGTGGTTGTGAGACGTCACAACCACTATCACAGCTTATCACGGCTGCAGCAGATCCCAGCAAAATTCATGCAAAGGGTGGATGAAGGGTTAATGACTGCACTGCCAGGGTCCATGAGACATCAGATATTAAAAAAATGTACGTATTTAAGTTTGCTCTGGCCCATTCCTCGGGGCAAACCACTATACCAGTCAAACTGGTTTGTCCTGAGGTAGGGGCCAGAATGGGTTTCCTCCGGGCACTCCGGTTTCTTCCTACTCTCTAAAGACATACTGATAGGATGTTTAGATTGTGAGCCCTAATGGGGACAGTGTTGCACATGTATGTAAAGTGCTATGGAATCAATAGCGCTATATAAGTGAATATATATTATTAGTAAATGGCATATGAAAGGACTATAAAAGTATAGGACAAGAAGATATTGTTGGGAATTAAGGCCCTTAGGTCAGAAAAATGGAGTAAAAGATTTGAGCAAGTCAGTAAAATTGCACACAATGTGAAGCTATGCAAAATTTGTGCGATTTTTGGTATTTTCATGGAAGCAGGACCTCATCTGTCAATTAAATTCACCAAAAATTCAGTTTCTGACAGAAGTGGAATTTCTGGCGCACGGAGGCACACACCAGTCAGAGGAGATGCCAAATTCATTAAGTAGTGTGCACCTCCTAATGAATTTGGTGTGTTCTATTCCACCAAGACTGGCATAGCATGAGCGTGTACCACATTAGACTCATTGATGAATCGGTCCCATCATCTTTAGACACAACCATAGCTATTCTTGCTAAGGTGGAAAAAAAAGCTCCAGTGGTGGGTGATCTATCCTAATTGCGAAAACATTTGCCCTGGCAATATTTTTAAAAATATATCCACTTTTCCAGTGGATCTTCTAAATCAAAAGATATTGATGTGAACCAGTGCTTAGCAGTCCACATCAAGGGATTTACAAACAGAATGGCAGAATTTAGAATGAAAAGGAACATATATGTGTTACAAATTATGCTTTAGACTTGCGTGATATTATTTTTCAGGATGTTAAAACCAACATTTCTTCTGTATTGGGAGGATCAGTCATGTAGTTTGGAGATAGCTTAAATTGAATTCTGACCATAAAGGTAACAACCAGTTGAAGTTGGCCTAATTCCCAAAATAAGGGTGCGGATACCTCGGCTGAGGTGAGGCATGATGCGGCGCCGGATACTTTACCCGGTGTGAGCTACTATTGGCTGGGGCGCCACAATATGACGCCGCTGGTTACTGGGGCAACAACAGACGCAGGATTTGACATACTGAAATCTGCGACTTCCGGTTTTCGGACCGGACGTCATGCGGTACGCTGGGTTAATTGAACACAATATAAATAGCTGGCTTTCCCTTAACACGACCACCATCCTCAGAAGAAGCTGGTGCGAAACGCGTCAGGGGGCGGTCGCAGTAAGGTAAATAAGACCCATGACTTGATGATTTTATATGTATTACCCTCTTTTGGCACATGGAGTGCACCCAGTATTTGGGGCACTGATTATATCCCTTGGATGGTGTATGTTGGTTCTTGTGCCTGAGGATTTAATACCATTGTGGTTTCTATTCTGTCATGTGGTTTTTCCTTCTGTGTACCTTGTTTTACATTGTCATTTTTAACACAGTGTTGGAATTTTAATAAATATTAATTGCAATTGATTGGGCCTGACTCCTTGGAGTTTGTTTATGAAGTATACTTTGTTTTTGGAGGGCCTTTAACCCTTTGGGTGGTTTGAATATATCTAATTCCCAAAAGAAAGACAAAAATTGCCTATGCATCCGATTCTCATAGTATAATTCTGGCGAAACCAATCCTGGCATCCTGTAGAAAAATGCTTATATATGCATTATATGCATCTACCTGGAATAGTTGAGAATGATGTCATGAACATTATCAGGATTCTTATACATTAATAGGAACTCCCTATAATAACTATAATAAAAATATATACAGAATATAATAATAATAACTTCCCTATCAAATTAGTGGCGTTCTACACTTTTGGAAAAGTAGCCCCAACCAATAAGATAGTAGTGCAAAAAAATAGATAGTGATAGTACTTACTCTCACGAGGTCCAGCGCTACCAGCTGTTACTCCATGGTTTCTGTTTTGAAGGTTTGACTGCAGATTAATTGTCATGATAGCAGTACACATTACCACTACATAATATTGCTGGCAGTTTCATGAATCAAAAAAAGCCTAAGCTCAGTGTTGGGCTGTAGCAGTGATGTGCACTGATGACATGACGTCCCCACTGCAGATAAAACAGAGACAGTTGTAACGGCATGAAGCCGGTGCTGGGACAAAAGATGATGAGAACTATTCCTAATTGTTTATCAGTTAGGGTCCACACTTTCTATAAATCAAAAAACTCATTAATACTCTAGTTTTTGTTAAAAAAAGGATTACCAGATAACTTATTTACAACACTACGCAAGATATTCACAAACTGGTGATGGAAGAACCGTGTAAAGCCTAACTATTAATCAACAAAAACATTACCTAAGTCACTAAAGTCAGGTCTCATTAAAGATGTGGGCATCATAAAGGTTTACAAAACAAGTCCTCTGTTCTGTTGACCACTAGTGGTCCTAGCAGTGGGATCCAAAAAGATTTATTATCACGTTTCCAAAGGCAGTTCAAGGAGTCAGGAATTACACAGAGTCACAAAGTAAAAATCACAGAGGTCAATCCTAATAATAATACACTAAGATACTATAATACACAATAACATAACTAGGGTGCCATGACCTCTCATTGGCCAACAAACCTGCCCCTTGATCAGTCATCTGTGATTGGCCAGTAGAGCTGCGTTTTACATTGGCTAGGTGTCCAAAACAACATCCAGCATCGACGGAGGCACAACTCCCACCAGGCAGAGCCGGCGTCAGCACCTGGCATACCTGGGCTAGTGCTGGGGCCCTGGACAGCTGGGGGGACCCACTTGCCATCAGGGACAGGCAATCCTGATGGTGATGGGCCCCGCAGCTAAGTACATGCTACAGCGCTACCTGTCGACATGACTAATGCAAGAAGGGCAGCGACACAGGCGGCAAAATACTGAGACACTGCATTGATCCAACATGTGCACTGCCACTTCCTAGTTCAGTGGAGCTCAGCTAAGAACTCAGAGCAGCTGAGCTCCCTGACCCGAAGTCTGGCTTGCTGATGCTGTAGAGGTGCTGGGTACAGTATGAGATGTTTTTCTCATCATTCTGCCAGCAGCAGTGCAGACTGCAGAACGCTGCTGAGGAAGAGAGAGCGATGGATCCTGGAGCAGGTAAGCACTAAGGAGCCAAAGAGTGCAGAGCAAAGTCTGGAAAGGGGGTCACATGTGAGTTGGGGGGTGAAGCATTATGAAAAAGGAGCCACAAAGGAGAAGCAGCATGAATCAGGGGAGGCCACATGGAGGGAGAAGCAGTATGAATCAGGGAGGGGGAACATGGAGGGAAAAGCAGTATAAATGGGGGGCCACATGGAGTGAGAAGCAGTATGAATCCAGGGGGGCCACATGGAGGGAAAAGCAGTATGAATTGGGGAGGCCACATGGAGGGAGAAGCAGTATGAATCAGGGGGCCACATGGAGGGTAAAGCAGTATGAATCAGGGGGCCACATGGAGGGAGGAGCAGTATGAATCAGGGGGCCACATGGAGGGAGAAGCAGTATGAATCAGGGGAGTTACATGGGGGAGTAGTATGAATCAGGGGGAGCTACATGGGAGGAGAAGATGTAGGAATTGGGGTGGCCACATGGGAGAAAAAGAAGTAGGGAAAGGTGACTGCATATGGGGGAGACCAGTATATAATAGGGGAGCCGCATAGTGTGAGAAATGATATGAAATGGGCAGGGCACATGGGGGCTATATATATTACTTGGAGGCTGTGCTGGGCTGTATATATTACCTGGAGGATGTGCTGGGCAGTATATATTATTTGGAGGATGTGCTGGGATATATATAATATATATATATATATATATATATATATATATATATATATATATTGTGATGGGTCCACCGGCTATGTTAAAAGTGACAGGTATGTGTCGAACAGACAGAGGTCTGCAGCGATCTTAACCCAGGTTGACTGCTGAGCCTTGTTGTCCAACACCTTTCTATAATGTGATGTGGGCTGGAGGTAAGGGTTAACCAGAAGCAATGGATGGGTCTGAGTAAGTACATACCTCCCACGGGAGGGTGTGTTGCGGTTATCAGGTGGCCACTCCCTGGTCACATGTCTGTGATGTCAGACAAGCCCTGGGTGTGGAGGTTGCCAGTTTTGTAATACATGAGCAGAGATCAGACCTGGAGCCGGGTCTGTCAGTGGAGTGTGAGACTGCTCCATTGGGACAGTGATGGAGACGCGTACCCAAACCTGGGCACCTGTAAGGTAACAACAGACTGTATAATGGGCGGTATGTACCTGTAAGCCGAAGAAAGGCTCCTGTTTATGTGCTGGAGGGCGGTTTATGCTGAATTAATAAATCAATATGACTTATATTTAAATGGAGAGACTGTCGCTGTGTTTAAATATCGCTGCCACGTGAGTGAACCCCGACCCGGTCTGTGAAGGCTATACAATAATATATATATATATATATATATATATATATATATATATATATATATATAAAATATTTTTTTTATTTTTTTTTATTTATTGTGTTTACCAAGAATAGGACAGCACTCAACAGGCAGAAGTCACTTCCACTTCACTTTATTGGCCCATTCCAACTGGATGTTTAGGTTCACTGAGAACCTTCATCCAGCAATCTGCTGGAAGAAGGTTCTGAGTGAACCGAAATGTTCAGTTGGAATGGGCCAATAAAGTAATGTGACTTTTACCTGTTGAGTGCTGTTCTATTTTTTTGTAATTATATACTGGCAACAGAACATTGTCTTGACATAGCACCACCTATGAGAGACTGTCCCCTAGTGCTGCTCTGATTTGTCTTAAAAAATAAATAAAATAAATATATATATGCATCTATATCTATATCTGTGTGTGTGTGTGTGTGTGTGTGTGTGTGTATATATATATATAAATATATATATATAAATATATTACAGTGCTTATTACATACAGAATATATGGGTCATTCACAGTCCCACAGGGGTCCGGGCACAGCCGGTACACCCCTGTTCACACAACAGTCTTTGACCCACAGACAGGCTCTTCCTTAGCTTAGTTCCCCTTGGAGTAGCTCAGTCCATGAATACAGGCTGTTAATGTACTCACAGCCACTACACAGAGATCCTGCTGCTCTACACTGTGCCCGCACACATTCTGGGACACACACCGGCATTGGTATAGGATACCGGTCAGAACCAGGCCCAGACCTGAGTTTAGCTACCTGAGCTCCAGGGCAAGCCAGGCATCCCCATGGACTCCTCAGCACATGTCTCCAGGTCGCCAGCCGCTTCCAAGTCTGCCATCACAGGCCCAGACCTCCAGGCAAGCGGCTGCACCAGACACACCATCGCGAGCCCTTTCAGGGTCAGCCAGTCTTCCCAACTACAGGTGCTGCAAAACCCTCTGCCTTCTGGCCTCATGACTCCACTCATCTCCACAGGACATGGACTCTTCTCCCTCAGAGGCACTGCTCTGCGCTCTCTCTCTCACAGACTGAATCTCCCTGAGAGGCTCTGTTCTGCTCTTACACAGACTGAACTCTCAGACTGAACTTCCTCAGAGGCTCTGTTCTGCTCTCACACAGACTGAACTCTCACAGACTGAATCTGCACTTCTCTCTGGTCTGAGCTCATCTGCTCTGATCCCATCTGATCTCTCACTCAATCAGCTGGCAGGCTCTTATCGTGCCTGCCAGGCCCTCATGGACACACCCACTTGGCTGCTAGTCATTAGCCTTCTCTGGTTCCTACACAGCTGCTCATCTCTGGGCCTGATCTCTACAGCTTTCACACAGCTTATTCTAACTCCCTGTGTTCCGGGTTGGTTCACACAGTACACCCAATGCTCTAAGCCGTTCATTGATCTCAGGAGCCATTCACTGCTGCTCATTAGGCTCATGAATCCTTCATACATTGACATACAGGTGCCGGACATGATTATACAACACACGGTACAACCTGGCTCATGTGCATAGGATCCTATACTGATCCTGCATGTGATGCGTCCCGGCCATGGGGACATGCCGGCGGTGCCTCACAGCATATACAGTGTTGGCCAAAAGTATTGACACCCCTGCAATTCTTTCAGATAATACTCAGTTTCTTCCTGAAAATGATTGCAATCACAAATTCTTTAGTATTATTATCTTCATTTAATTTGTCTTCAATGAAAAAACACAAAAGAGAATGAAGCAAAAAGCAAAACATTGATCATTTCACACAAAATTCCACAAATGGGCCGGACAAAAGTATTGGCACCCTTAGCCTAATACTTGGTTGCACAACCTTTAGAAAAAATAACTGCGATCATCTGCTTCCGGTAACCATCAATGAGTTTCTTACAATGCTCTGCTGGTATTTTAGACCATTCTTCTTTGGCAAACTGCTCCAGGTCCCTGATATTTGAAGGGTGCCTTCTCCAAACTGCCATTTTTAGATCTCTCCACAGGTGTTCTATGGGATTCAGTGTGTGGACTCATTGCTGGCCACCTTAGAAGTCTCCAGTGCTTTCTCTCAAACCATTTTCTAGTGCTTTTTGAAGTGTGTTTTGGGTCATTGTCCTGCTGGAAGACCCATGACCTCTGAGGGAGACCTAGCTTTCTCACACTGGGCCCTACATTATGCTGCAAAATTTGTTGGTAGTCTTCAGACTTCATAATGCCATGCACACGATCAAGCAGTCCAGTGCCAGAGGCAGCAAAGCAACCCCAAAACATCAGGGAACCTCCGCCATGTTTGACTGTAGGGACCGTGTTATTTTCTTTGAATGCCTCTTTTTTTCTCCTGTAAACTCTATGTTGATGCCTTTGCCCAAAAAGAGAGAACATTCT
>JARQOC010000002.1:514242835-514382486 GCA_033576535.1 Allobates femoralis
CCGTCGTGTATCAGCAAGCCTTGACTGCTCATATGTACTGTACCTGTCATTGTTACCCCTACTTCTTATGTAAAGCGCCATGGAACCAATGGCGCTATATAAATAAATAATAATAATAATAATAATAATAATAATGTTTCATTCCTCCAACGTTTAGTATTATAACTTACGCCAGAAATGTTACTCCAGTTCCTGACTGGAGTAGAATTTCTGACGAGTCACACACCACTGAGAAGATTCTCTAAATTCATTAAGTGATGTGTGCCTCTTAATGAATTTGGCGCATTTTACCCCACCATGCTCGTTCATTAAGACTAATTGGTGTGTAAAATGTAAGTCTTGAAAAATTAGCCCCTCTGTTTCCTATTTACACTCTTGGTAAGAGCTGTCAAAATTACCCAGGTTACGATTACACATTGGTGTACTTGATGTATACTTGGTGTATAAATGATTAGGCTTCATTACTTTATTTATTTTCACATTTCAGGCAAATAACAAAAATAAAAATGTGCCTTTTTTTTAAATACTTTCGGTCCTTGTTGTATAGTATGAAAAGAAAAACAAGTGTCAATCAAAAATCAAAACTAACTTATGTACAAGAGCCTTCTGCTCAGACTGGACCCCATGTGACTTCGCCATTAACCGCCATCTAGTGATCTCTTTAGATGGCGTTTTTTATGTCTAGTCTGACATTTGTTTATTCATGTGTCATGTTTATAGGTATACTACAGAGTCATAGTGCCACAGTGTCACTATTGTTAGGTGTCACTAGAGAGCAGTAAAGGGTGTTCCACTCAGGCAACACGCAAACAACACCAACACCTCCCAGACAGAAGGGGGCGACCAAGGCCGGATTCAGGGTGAGCTCCCTTATATATTCTGGTCTGAGGAGCAACAAGTGGAGTTCAGTTCCTGTGAGGATTGTGAAGAGGACAGGTTCTGTGCAAACTGAGAACCAGACCTGGGTGTAAACGAGCTGTGCCAGGCTCATCACAAGGACCACTGCTGAACAGCAGGCCTAAGGCTAGGGTCTGAGGAAAGGGGAGAGACAGAAACCTACCGGGAGACTGCACCACTCCCTGCTTTCCTTCCCTGATAGGAACAACGCCAGAATGGACACCGGAGTCCAAGAGTGTACAGGTTCATACACACCGACAGTCAACACCGGAGAGTGGGGGACTCCAGATTCTCCAGCTACATGGTACCAGGAGCACAGCAACATATAGAATCCAGAAACACTGACTTCCCAGTGTGGAGTAGAGAAGTGAAGGACTCGAATTGCCTGTCATACTGGTAGACGCAGACAGAGACAGGGCCGGCAGCCTAGCTTAAGCAACTGCAAGGGCCACCACACAAGCGCAGTGAGGAAGCCAACACAACCCGGCAGGGTGAGAAATAACATGAACTGCTCTCCAGACTCCAGGGACAGCTTATAAAATCAGCTTTAACTCCAGTAAATAGACTGACAAACGGCTATCAGCAGTCTATGTGTGTTAATTACGTCTATTGCCCCGCACCCTGTAACGGAGCCTTATACCTGCAGAGCCGCCGACCATCAGTACTGTGGAGAGCTGCAGCAAAGTAAGTGACTGTGTGAACTGTAATCCCTCACCAAGCCCCATCATTGACTATTACTCCTGCCCTGGCGACCTCCAGCCCTACCCGGAGAGGGCTTGCCATCTCAGCTGCCCCCAAGTCACCATCCCCAGCTGCAACCAGGCAGCGGTGGCTACATTGGCCACAACACTCCGTGTGGCGTCATGACAAATCCCTGTAAATACCCCTTTTTGGACTAATCCCAGGCCATGGGACCGGGTCACGACTACCATGATACCCCAGTGAGACAGCATCGGCCCGGCTCCCGAGTACCCCATAGCCTGGGGGCGCATCACTATTATGTAGAAAATATTCACTATTTTATTGATAAAATCAGACAGGAATTTATTGTAATGGCCGCTTTACACGTTTCAATATCGTTGCGATATCGCAATTCAATGGCGCGGGAGCGCGCATTTAGTGCACGTTCCTTCCGCATCGCATCGGAGGTTTACACGTTGCGATTTCTGAATCCAACGTCCGTACGATGTCTACGCCCCCCAACCCAGGAACGACCATTTAACATGGGAGTGAATGGGTGACGTAGAACTTCACATCGGAATTGGGCTGTCAAACAGCACGATCCGGCTCCAATCTCCATTCAATATCGGAGCATTGAATAGCACGCTCATTCAATCCCCGATATCGCATTGACATCGTTCCTGCATCGTATTGGACGTTCACACCATACAACGCAGGAACGATATCGGGTCCAACGATCGAACCACGTGACTTTTCATTGAAATCGGACTCCGATATCGCAACGTGTAAACCCGCCATTAAACTGTTCAATAATTTTTTTAAGTGAAAAATAATATCGCTTCTATAGAAGATAGAAAAAAAGCAGCTCCAATACCATAACTTGCTTATACCGTGGTAAAGAATGAATTGGCAATTGTGCATTTTTTCACATGAAGATGCAGTTCTCGGTGTAACCTTTACATCACCAGTGAGAAGCCATGTGTCAGCATATTATTTCCATAGTAACAGAATCATTATGTTACAATGGCCATTCTAATACCCACCTATTGTTCTCAAGTGATTAAGACCTTGTGATGTATGGTCCCTTTAATTAACACTTGAAGTTGCAGTGCAGATTCCTTGCTGTGTTCTTGAGTTTTCACACGAGTGATATTTGACACAGGCGGAAAACAGCATATAGTGATTTCCACTGCACTGACCCGGTGTATATCCAGCACCCAGGGAATGAGAGGATGACAGCTCGAACATACAGAAAATACCAATTGCATTGTGAAGTCCCCATTGACATTGAAAGCATGCACAGAAATACCCTCCCAACTTGCAGCAATTAAACTCTTCCACCATATGAGCAGCATTCATGCAGCAGGGTAATGCACACAGCCATGTGCACATACTGTACTCATCCATAGAAAGCAAGCCTGACATTCAGCTACCCCCCCCTCCACCAAGATGCTACAAATGAAGAAAGAACGTTAAGATCAGACAACTCCTCCTACCAGTATTAAGGAAAACCGCATTTAATCTCTGCATCAGTTCTTCTATGGCCATCTCTGCATACGTCGATGTTCACTTGCTAGAGAAAAGGTCCACAGAAAGCATTTTCTTCCTTCTGCTAAAGAAGCAGCAGAGCTACAGCAGAGCTCCCCAGCGCTGCATTTCAATTAGCTCCAGGTCCTTGCTTGACACAAAAGGAGGTGGTAAGTGAGCGCTCTGCAATACACAGGCGCTCATGATTGGAGGTGCTGCCATTAGAAGCTTCATCACGTCAGGGTCATTTAAGAAGTTCACACTAATCACTAATATGTTGCAGCATCTCTGGATTTCTTATATTTTCTCTGTTCCATAATGCAATGATAACAGCAGAACCTTTAATCATACAACATACCGTAGTAACACCATGCATAGAAAAGATGCCTTACAGAGAAAGAATATGGTATGATGTCATTTTTGAAATATCTATTAAATATAACCTTCACTGACCTTAAAGGGATATTATCATTACATCGTTACATATGGAAGCATTGGTATAACTGTATTGACGCTTGCCCCCTCACCTCTTAAAAAACAACAAAAAAAAAAACCTTTATATTTAAAGATAAGATGTGCCAGTCATGAGAAATCTATTGTACAAGCATACACAAATTAGACTGGAAGGGCATCGGAAGCCAATACAGGATGGATTCTTCCAGTAAACAACCAAGTGCAGCTTCAGTCTTGATTTGCATATGGTTTCTACTTAATTTCTCATTACTGGCAATTTGGATCTAAAAAAGGTATCCTAGTTATTGGGAGACAAGCTTAGGGCCGCGTCACACTGCGGCATTATCCGGTCCGGTTCTGTCCGGGAGGACCCAGACAGCTGCGGACCGGATCAGCATACAGGACTGGGGGGCTATTATGCCCTCCGGTCCTGTGTGCAGCGCGCGCAGTTCCCGCTGCTGATAAGTCAGGACAGCGGGCGCCGCGGTCTTGACCGGTCAGCGGCAGCAGCTGTGCGTGCTGCACACAGGACCGGAGGGCATAAAAGCCCCCCAGTCCTGTATGCTGATCCGGTCCGCAGCTGTCTGGGTCCTCCCGGACAGAACCGGACCGGATCATGCCGCAGTGTGAAGCGGCCCTTACACACCACTTCTTCCATATGCAAAACTGTGTTCACCTTCAAACTTGGCTTATTGCATACAAATTGCCAATATTTAGGTGCGTGATTGCTACTGTATGCTACAATCCAACAATGGCAGGCCAAAGCAAAACTATAATACATCAAAATCATAAAAATTGATTTTTTTATTAGCCCAATATGAAGTTTGGACGCTCACTTGGTTACTGTGGCAACGGTGCCCTTGGCGATGTCACCGCTTACCATGCCGCACATCTCTGCTCAATCATTCAGTGATCAGAGACCACGAGTAGCGGACACGTTCTTCCTCGCTATGGTCTCTGATGTAGCAGAGCTGCATTTGTTCAGGAAGAGAGAAGACGAGAATCATAGATGGTACAAGGGTGGGGAGGGAGTATTAAAGACAGAGCCACTAAGGGCCACTTTACACACACCAACTTATCTGTCCAACTTCTGACCAACTTGCTGGTTGCAGTGAAATCATGGACACATTGCTCCATTTTGTGGCTGTGTATAAATGGAACAATGTGTCCATGATTTCACTGCAACCAGTAAGTTGGTCAGAGGTTGGACAGATAAGTTGGTGTGTGTAAAGTGGCCATCAGTGTTTCTGTGTGTTTATTTATGAAAAATTTATTTGACTCTGTGTTATCTTTTTTAACCCTTTATTTAACATTCTTAATGGCCGGGTCTAACTTGGCCTGACAGTAAGAATCTTGGGGCTTAATACCAGTTGAAAATACAAAGCTGGTATACCCCTTATTACCCAGGGAGTCACCCCCCCACCAGGGCCGCTGGAAGAGCCTGGTAAAGCACCTGGAAATAGCGTTTCTTATGAATGCACCGTGTTGTATTTACTGCATTATCCCACCCTGCATTTGTATATATGTGTGTCTTCAGAATTTATGTCATTATTAGCCTGATGAAGAGGCCATAGAGTCTCAAAAGCTTGCTTTGAATTTTCTTACCATCTTTTCAGTTAGTCATTAAAAGTTGACTCTCAGATTCTAGCGTGAGTCTGGTAAGCCTGACCTAGCTCTTCTAGCATCTGTTTATCTATCCTATATGTCTCTTCATCTCATTTTCTATCAATCTCTCTATGTATTCTAACTTTTAACAGCATGGGATTGACTATGTTAAAAAAGCATGTCATACGCATGTTATACAAGTGTGCATGACATACTTATGCTAGGTACGGGCAAACCTCACGCTGGCATGTCATCCGCATGTCATACGGGTGTGAAAACGCATGACACCCACATGACACGCTGATACCTTTCTTTATGATATCCCTAGTGAAAAAAAAAAGCAGATGTGAATGCACCCTTAAGGCCTTGTCACACATGTCAATGTCGCTAGCGACATCGCTGAAAAGTGACGCATCAGCGATGTCGCTAGCGATATCGCAAGTGCGTCGTGCTGTGTCACAGCGCGACGCAACTGCGATTTATCGCTAGTCGTAGGTTGACAGGTTTACGAGGATGAACGTAAACCTGTCAATCTGCAACCAGCGATTAGGCTGGATCACGCCATCTGACACCGCAATAGACTATACCGCAGCACTGCTGCGGATCGCTCGCTGGGTTGATCCCAGCCCAGCGAGGGGTGGCTCCGCCCGCATCGCTGCGGCATCACCGGCAACATCCTGCCGTGTGACACCAAGGCTGCGATGTCGGAAGCGACCGCGCACCCGCACATCGCTTCCGACATCACAGCCTTGGTTGACACGTGTGACGGGGCCTTTAGAGAGGGACTCTGGTATGTCTCTCCAACCTACAGCTCACATCTTGATTAGTCACTCAAAAGCTTACACACTCCTCTCTGCTACATGTAGCATACAGACTGACTGACCAGCCATACACACTGAACCCATTTCCTGATTTAGCAAAACATTGCAGTTGCACTCCTAATCAAGACCTGCAGAGCTGGGATTAAACCTGTCCTTCCCAGCTATGCTAAAATACTAATTTGTTCAAGGTCTGTAGAAAACAATATGCTTTACTGCTCTCTCCTCTCCTTGTCTGGTACTCTGGTGTGACTCTCCTGTGCTTCGCACAGTGGTAGTGTCACAATTCCTCCGCTCAGTGTGTCTTGGATGCAGTGAGTGACAGTTTTGCTGGCCTGTGGATTCAGTGCCATGCTTAGCTGTCAGTTTGGAGAGTGACAGCTCAGTCATCCAATCTAGTACAGGGGCGTGCTTAGATGTTGGTATGTTGACCGACAGCTCAGCTGTCCAATCTGAGACAGGGAGGTGTTAGGTTTCTTCAAGTGTACCTCCTTATTCTGAGTGGATAAGATAAAAAAATGTTACAGTGCACGCTGTAACCATGAAGACAAGGATCAGGTGGTGTCCAAAGTGAAAATATAAATAAATCAGTATTTTCCTCAAATTACAATACATGTGTTTGGGGTTAATGGGTTCACAGGTTAGGAAGCAGAAAATAGTTGTAGTGCGCTGAGCTGACAACCTATGGTATGCCACTGACAATGGAATGTACTAAATACTTTGTGTGTTTCAAGACCTCTTAATTGATTGGAGTGTGGAATCCAAGTCTTCCCTTTTGGCTCTTACAAAGATGGCAGCTAGCTCTTGGCTGCAGAATAGTTACAAAGTTGCAGTCCCCAAAATTGTTGCCCACTGATGAAAAAAACATGTTCAAATTTCCATATACAAATTTACAATGAAGCAGTCTATTCAATTCTGAATCTATAAACATAAACATTTTAAATTAATTAATACATTTTACATATTAAAGAAAAGTTTCAAATAATGATCTACAGTGAACCTTAATTTACTTCTTTTAATGCTCTCAACGAACATCTGCTGAAATAATTATTAGATGTGGGAAAGGAAAGTGTGGTTCATGTGCTACTACTGAAGTGGCGGTATCACTCAAAAATAAATGAAGATTGAACTGTGGTTTATCGATCAATGCATTCCAAGGTCATCTGACCTCTTCCTTAGGATCCAGCCACAATAAGAACATACAACATATTCTGAAGCTTAAATAGCAAATCTATTCAAATAAAGGTGTTTAGACACGGGGGTCAGTGGGTGCTCTCGTCCGCTGGCCCGACTGTTTTTAGAAAGACCGAATGGACCAGGGCTTATTCCACTGCAGATGCAAACTCCTTATCAGTGGGCAGAACAGGAAGACAATGCAGGGTGAGGGAACCACACATTAATTAGACTTTATTGGATCCCCAAGACTGAAATGTATTTACCACATGCCCAACAAGAATATACAATGTAAAAAGCAACAGAGTTTCACCCTTCCTCTGGCTCACCAGGGATTAGAAAATGTATGCCTTTTGGGATTCCAGGGCCAACTACCACAGTGCAGCAGCGCCCTGCTTTTATAGCGAACACCCACTGAGAAAAGATAGCGGCAAGCTTAGGAAGCTGACCGAGCACAGCAAAGTCTGAAGCCAGGCTACAGAATTATCCCAACCTGGGTGCCTTAAGTAGTCTCTGATCTTCCAGCCGAATCCTAGAATCCTAGGCTAAACTCCTGCAGAATATAATCCAGTTTTAGTGCTCTTCTAGTCGGAACTGAAGCTCCGAGACTGAGTCCATGCAGATTCGAAGAAAGAAATCTTTTCCAGCATGAAGTCCAGGTTTTCACATTACCTGGACTTTGTGCTGGAAAAAAAATGTCTTTGAATTTGAATGTCCTTCAGAGTCTGACTGCCTGACTCTTCCCCAACACAAACCAGGTGTGGACCTCCTAATGAGAATTCCTGTGGTGAGCTGCACTCCTTTCTTTCTACGTGAGGCCATGCAGCGTATGAAGAAATGTAGTGATCAAGGCAGCCAGAACTGAAATTCCTAGGCCGTAGTAATGAAGACACGATGAGATTCTCTAGCCAGGGCTGAAGTCCCTAGGTTGAGGCCATGTAGCATTTGAACAACTGATGACTGAAGCAATCCTTTTTATATTGCAAGCCTTCATTTCAGTGTTAAGACTATTGCCCCACAGCACACATTATGAAAGGCAGTGTTGTCACAAAAGGCACTAAAAAGGGAGGAAACGTGTCCAAAACCAGCAACTTTCAGTTCAAATTAAGTTCATTACAAGCAAAGGAAAAAAAAAAAGATGATTCTTACATGTATAAAAGAAAAATACATTTGTTCAAAGGAAAGAATGAAAATAATAAAATCACCAAACATGAAAAATGAAAAGAATAACAAGTAAAAAATAAATCCAATACTTATGAATTCATATAATATATAAATATATGTATTTATTTTATGTTTGCCTACTAACTTTTGATTCATTTTCAGTTTTTGATTTAGCAAATACCGTAGATTTCTAGAATGTATACTAACATTCAAAAGTTTGGGGTCACCCAGACACTTTTGTGTTTTCCATGAAAACTCATACCTTTATTTAGCAAATAAATTGCAAAATGAATGAAAAATATAGTCCAGACATTGACAAGGCTAGACATAATGATTTTTATTTTAAATAATAATTTTCTCCTTTAAACTTTGCTTTTGTCAAAGAATGCTCCATTTGCAGCAATTACAGCTTGCAGACCTTTGGAATTCTAGCTGTCAATTTGGTGAGGTAATCTTGAGAAATTCACCCCATGCTTCCTGAAGCCCCTCCCACAAGTTGGATTGGCTTGAAGGGCACATTTTGTATACCATATGGTCAAGCTGCTCCCACAACAGCTCAATGGGCTTGAGATCTGGTGACTGCGCTGGCCACTCCATTACAGATAGAATACCAGCTGCCTGCTTCTTCCCTAAATAGTTCATGCATAATTTGAAGGTGTGCTTTGGGTCATTGTCTTGTTGTAGGATGAAATTGGCTCTAATCAAGCGCTGTCCACAGGGTATGGCATGGGATTGCAAAATGGAGTGATAGCCTTCCTTATTCAAAATCCCTTTTACCTTGTACAAATCTCCCACTTTACCAGCACCAAAGCAACCCCAGACCATCACATTACCTCCACCATGCATGACATATGGCGCCAGACACTCTTCCAGCATCTTTTCAGTTGTTCTGCATCTCACAAATGTTCTTCTGTGTGATCTAAAAACCTCAAACTTTGATTTGTCTGTCCATAAAACTTTTTTACAATCTTCCTCTGTCCAATGTCTGAGTTATTTTGCCTATATTAATCTTTTCCTTTTATTAGCCAGTCTCAGATATGGCTTTCTTTGCCACTCTGCCCTGAAGGCCAACATCCTGGAGTCGTCTCTTCAATCCAGACGTTGACACTGGCATTTTGCAGGTACTATTTAATGAAGCTGCCAGTTGAGAAGCTGTGAGATGTCTATTGCTCAAACTGGAGACTCTAATGTACTTGTCTTGTTGCTCAGTTGTGCAGCGGGGCCTCCCACTTCTCTTTCTACTCCGGTTAGAGCCTGTTTGTGCTCTCCTATTGAGAGAGTAGTACATACCGTTGTAGGAAATCTTCAGTTTCTTGGCAATTACTCGCATGGAATAGCCTTCATTTCTAAGAACAAGGGTAGACTGTCAGGTTTCACATGAAAGTTCTCTTTTTCTGGCAATTTTGAGAATTTCAGAGAACAAACAAATATAATGCTACAGATTTTCAACTAGCTCAAAGGAAAGTCAATTTTATAGCTTCTCTAATCAGCCAAACCAGCTGTGCTAAAATACTTGTGTAAGTGTTTTCTAGGGTCTCTTACACATCCATTAGACTTCTTACACAGTTAGCAAACACAATGTACCATTAAAACACTGGAGTGGTGGTTGTTGGAAATGGGCCTCTATACACCTATGTAGATATTGCATTAAAAAAACAGACGTTTGCAGCTAGAATAGTCATTTACCACATTAACAATGTATAGAGTGTATTTCTGATTCATTTAATGTCAGCTTCATTGAAAAAAAATGTGCTTTTCTTTCAAAAATAAGGAAATTTCAAAATGACTCCAAACTTTTGAACGGTAGTGTATATTTCCATTTATTTGTTTCTTTCAGTCTGATTTTTACATACCACCTTCCCCGAGATATCACGGCTATTGTCACTCTCTTTTTTCTATTCTATATTCGGGACCCACCGCCCCCAAAAAAATCAAAAGACCATGAAGAATCAAAAACGTGTTTATTATTGTTTTTTTTTTTTACTTTTATTCTTTTCCTTTTTCAGGTTTAGTTTTATAAATACTTTCCTTTAAAAAATATATGTTTCTTTTCCAAATACCGTATAATCTTTTTTTTCTTTAATTTGGAATTGACCTTATTGGGTCTGACAATTGCTGATTTTGGACATTTTAGCATTTTTATTTGATCATGTTTGGTATTTAAGCTTGTGAATATGTTGTACATTCTTAGGCTTGTTTCACACTGCAGTTTTTACACTGATCAGTGTCCTTCCAGTTTGTGTGTCAAAACCAGGAGAGGAACTTGCAGAGAAAAACTATAAGGCTGAAGTCACACTGTCGTGCATCAAACACGGAGTGTGTTTGATGCATGACAGTGATGCGAGTGCTGTGCGTGTTTGTGGGTGTGTGTGGTGCAAGTGTGGTGTGTGTGGTTGGCTGTATGTATGCGAGTGTGCTGCGATTGTGAGGTGTGAGTGCGTGTGTTCTGCGTGATTGTGATGCTGTCCACAGTCCTTAAGGACCGCAGGCAGCATTTGTCGGGGAATAGAAACTCTGCAGCTGTCAAAGCCACTTAGTTTGTATTTCCCGCTTTGCCGGTACAGTAAGCCATCATCTCGTACCGCTGTGACAGCAGCGGTACAAGATGTTTAGCTAATACAATAATGATTGTTGTAAAATAATGTATACTGGGGTTATTTTAGTGATTAACCCCATCAGCGTCCTCTGCGCCGCATGTGTGCGCAGAAGATGCTGATGCAGTTCTAAACCCAGTGATGAAGGAGTTAATATGCAGCTGATGTAGTGGCACCATGTATGTTGAGAGTGTCCTCACTCTCTGCAGACATGGTGTCATTACACCATGTGTGTGAAGGGGTTAATTTTTATGTATAATGGGTTAAAAGAACTGTCGGGTTTATAAATTCACAGAGAAAGCCAGCACTCTGTTACTCTCTATGGGAAGCTGTCCCCTCTCATGGTGCTGAAGCCCTGTCTCGCCTTCAGCACCTGCAGTATTCAGCACCATGAAAGGGGACAGCTCCCCATGCTGACATACTGTCCCCCTATGCTGGCACACTGTTCCCCCCCATCCTGGCATACTGTCCCCCCCATGCTGGCACACGAGCCCCATACTGGCACAGACCCCCATGCTGGTACACATGTGCCCACATGCTGGCACAGTCCACCCCATGCTGGCACAGTCCATCGCATGCTGGCACAGTCCATCTCATGCTGGCACAGACCTCCCATGCTGGCACAGGCCACCCTATCAAGAAAAAAATCCAGCCAGGCGATGCAATCTTCATTTTTTTGGAAATTTATTTTTGCATTATGAAGAATAATGCTGGCACAGTCCACCCCATGCTGGCACCGTGCACCCATGCTGGTACAGACCCTCATGTTGGCACACAGAGCCCCCACAGAGGGCACATTTAAAAAAATAATGAACGAGCATACTCACCACTCTCACCACTCCCTGCTGCTGGCGTTATCCCTGCTGTCTACTTATACCGGCATCCGCTCCTGTGAGCAGTGCGCAGTGATGGCATTACTCTGCAGCGACGCTCACATAACCAGAGGCCGGCAGAGCACAGAGACACCGGAGATGGCAGGAGCTGCAGGGAGCAGTGGAGCGAGGTATCACATCGCCGGTATAGTCAGTGCTTTCCTCACAATGAAAGCATGGAAAGCACTGACTATTCACATGAGGCCGCAGCCACTGGGCTGTGGACCCGCTCCTGTAATATGCGCTGCTCCCACTGCCGGTGATTGACAGCGGGATGCAGTGCATATTACAAGAGATAATAAGCGGCCCCAAGTGACCACGGCCCACAGCTGCAGCCTGCTACTGGCCCCCTAACAGCCCCCGAACACTGCTCCAGAGCCGCCGTCCCCCACCCCACAACAGATTGTAGTTTCGCATTATAAGATGCACCCCCCCCCTTTCCCAAAAAATTTGAGGGAATAAAAGTGTGTCTTAAAGTGCAATAAATACCGTATTTTTTTTGCATAATGACAGTCATCTTTATAATGATTTTCATTCCACTGGTGTTTGCACACTAGGGAGGCATGTATGGATACTGACAGTTTGGTTTGCCCCGTGAGAGTTAGTCTGCTGAATGCATGGACAATCAGCAGATACAATTACTCTTCTCTTCTGTATCCCACAATGTTTAGACAGCCTTCACATATAGCAGCATAAACTGTGGAAAATGTGCACAGCAAAAAAGTTAAAGTGCACCATTTTTTTTAAATTGGATTTTGATTACAAATATGGAAATATGGCATTTAAAAGGGTCAGTCCGAGACCAGCAACTTTTTTCCTATCTAATATATCATTCTAATCTAAGCTATCCTCTCATAGGGAGATGAAAATTCACATTGCGTGGAGGGGAGAAGGGAGGGCTGGAGTCCTTTTGTGAACATTTGGACAACCCCACCCCTGGAACTAATGTCACAGTGACACTTTGTTTCAGGGAGGGCTTGAGGAGGTGACAGGAGCCTGTCAGCTTGATGATGCTCCGTGTGAGGATCCCAGCAAGAACTGAGGGGTACTAGCATAGTACATCATTAAGCAGGAAATAGAAAAAAAAACAATAGTTGTTAGACAGTATAGATAGGGAACTGTTGGGAATTAATAAAGGAAGTGTATTAGAAAATAATAGCGTAGATTATAGGGATAACTTAGATAGAAAGTTACAAAAAACGTTTTTGGACTTGGACTGACCCTTTAAGGATTTACTTGAATTCAAGGTTTCTAGTGTCTGCTCAAAATACTAAAATAATAAAAGAAATATAGAAATTTTATTTCATACATTCATGACACTCAAAATCCATCTCCTCAGTTGTGGGGTTTAACAAGGTCTTTCAAAGGCAACCAGTTAACCCCCGTGTACAAGTGAAAAAGGAGAAGCACTTTGTCAGAGCAGCCCACCTTCTGGAAGACCTGGTTGATATGAAATGCTACATTTCCTAATACAGCGGCTGCTAAAGGTAAGTGTTTGAGGTGTTGGAGAATACACTTGCAGTGTCAACCTCCAGCCACAGGAGGTCACTATAGTCTCTTGCATGAATTCTATTGCAGACTTATGGTTAAATGGAGTTCTGATAGAGCTGGAAGGATGGGAAGGTGCGTGAGCAAGATCTGTCGCCATCCTTAGATCTCAGTGCTTTCAGTGTTCTAGAAACTGATCCAGCAATGTCTGTTTAATACAGAGAATTCCTCTGGGGATGACTACGATTGGATGTTGTCATATTCCCCACAAGCCATCTGCTATAATGTGTGAGGAGGTCCTTCTGATAGCCTGATATTGTAGCCACGCTTCCTGTGACAGGTCATCATCCTCCTGGCACCTCTTCTAACGGCTGAATGGACAATTAGCCACTCTTCTCTGTGACCATGTTATTGTCCTTAAGTCCGGAGATCAGGCCTCAATACAGCGATACTGGTGGGCGCAGGAAAGCGGACTGAGAGTTTGGCGTCAAATGTAAATTGTCAGGCAGAGACATTACACTGTGTGCAGAATTATTAGGTAAATTGTATTGTAGAGGATTATTTTTATTATTGATGAACAACTATGTTCTCAATCAACCCAAAAGACTCAAATATCAAAGCTTAATATTTTTGGAAGTTGGAGTGTTTTTTTTTTTTTTTATAGATTTAGCTATCTTAGGAGGATATCTGTTTGTGCAGGTAACCATCAGGGTATGTGCTCACGGTCCGAAGGAGCTGCGTGTTGGACGCAGCTCCTCCAGAACTGAGTGAGGCCGCGGGTGGCCGCAGGGAGACCGCAGCCGCCCTGTACTCACCATGTGCGGTGGGTACGGGGCGGCTTCTCCCTACAGTCATCCGATGGCAGCCGTTTCCGACTCTGCAGCATGAAATAAACATGCTGCGGAGGAGCGGACTGCCGGCAACCCGCACTGCAGTTCCAAACACGCTGTGGGCGGGTTAAGCATAGTGAGAATGGGATTACTTGAAATCCCATCCACTATGCTGATACTGTACTACGCATGGTTTTGGACGCAGCGGCAAGACGCTGCGTCCAAAACGCTGCGTATACTGATCGTGTGCACACACCCTCACTGTGCAGAATTATTAGGCAACTTAATAAAAACCTAATATATTCCCATCTCACTTGTTTATTTTCACCAGGTAAACTAATATAACTGCACAAAATTTAGAAAAAAAACATTTCTGACATGCAAAAACAAAACCCCAAAAAATTAGTGACCAATATAGTCACCTTTCTTTATAATGACACTCAACAGCCTTCCATCCATAGATTCTTTCAGTTGCTTAATCTGTTTACAATCAACATTGCGTGCAGCAGCCACCACAGCCTCCCAGACACTGTTCAGAGAGGTGTACTGTTTTCCCTCCCTGTAGATCTCACATTTTATGAGGGACCACAGGTTCTCTATGGTGCTCAGATTAGGTGAACAAGGGGGCCATGTCATTATTTTTTCTTCTTTTAGACCTTTACTGGCCAGCCACACTGTGGAGTAGTTGGATGCATGTGATGGAGCATTGTCCTGCATGAAAATCATGTTTTTCTTGAACGATACAGACTTCTTCCTGTACCACTGCTTGAAGAAGTTGTCTTCCAGAAACTTGCAGTAGGTCCAGGAGTTGAGCTTCACTCCATCCTCAACCCGAAAAGGTCCCACAAGTTCATCTTTGATGATACCAGCCCATACCAGTACCCCACCTCCACCTTGCTGGCGTCTGCCCTTTACGGATTCAGCCTCTGGCCCATCCATCTGGCCCATCCAGAGTCACTCTCATTTCATCAGTCCATAAAACCTTTGAAAATTCAGTCTTAAGATATTTCTTGGCCCAGTCTTGACATTTTATCTTATGTGTCTTGTTCAAAGGTGGTTGTTTTTCAGCCTTCCTTACCCTGGCCATGTTCCTGAGTATAGCACACCTTGTGCTTTTTGATACTCCAGTAATGTTGCAGCTCTGAAATATGGCAAAACTGGTGGCAAATGGCATCTTGGCAGCCTCATGCTTGATTTTCCTCAATTCATGGGCAGTTGTTTTGCGCCATTTTTGCCCAACACGCTTCTTGCGACCCTGTTGGCTATTTGCCATGAAATGCTTGATTGTTTGGTGATCACGCTTCAAAAGTTTGGCAATTTCAAGACTGCTGCATCCCTCTGCCAATAAAAAGAAAAAAATAGTGTTGCGCCACCTGTGGATCTCTCCTGCCTTAAAAGCGGTTGTATTAAGAATAAACTAACCTTTAAAGGTTGTGCCAGATCCGCACAACCAGATTGTGAGCGTAGTTTGTGGCTCAGGCTGCCAGCCTTGGATCTGTAGTGCTCCTGTATCCTCAATCACCTCGGCGCCTGGCCTTGTGTAGTCCACGCTCTCACTCCAGGGTTGGGTGAGGAAACTCCAGGTTGATCCATTAACCCTATCCCGCCTGCAGCTCTGTCACCGCTTTCCCCAAGGGAATTTGTATGATAGAATTCAGATAGAACATGCGGTTCAATAGTAGAGCGCAGGGATAATACGGGATACTTTAATCTTAATCTCCGTAACTTTATTCATAAAAAGCTCCAGACCACAACGCGTTTCGACGTTTCGTACTTTTCCAGGAGTTGGTTACTTATTTAAATTTTCTTATCCTTACAAATCAAGATTGTGCATACAATCAATTAAATTATATAAACAGATAAAGGGTTGTGCAATGGGGGCTCGTTTCGCCCCCAGTTATGCAGGTCTTTACATGGGGGCTTTTGAATAAATGGTTATACGTATAAGTAACCAACTCCTGGAAAAGTAGTGTAATGAAGAAATAAGATAACTGGGGCTAGTAGAATTATTTTATTGTTTTTAAGCTGAAGAATATAGAGATTTGGGAATTGTGATTATGGGTTCAAAATGATCATTTATTTCAACAGAAAAATTCATCGTATTATTATGCTTATTATTATGCTTATTCGTTTTATTGGTTATGTAACTGATGGTTTTTAATGTTTGATTAAATTATCTTAAAACTGTGAAACCTCCCACCTTTCAGCTGTCAGGGAGGCTGCACTGATGGTTGATTGGTTGCAGGAAGTATATAATGGTCTGTTATTAATAGCTCCTCATCCGCTTGAGGAAGACGTCTGTACGTCGAAACGCATTGTGGTCTGTAGCTTTTTATGAATAAAGTTACGAAGATTAAGATTAAAGTATCCCGTATTATCCCTGCGCTCTACTATTGAACCGCATGTTCTATCTGAATTCTAGCATCCCTCTGCCAGACATCTCACAATTTTGGACTTTTCAGAGCCCGTCAAATCTCTCTTCTGACCCATTTTGCCTAAGGAAAGGAAGTTGCCTAATAATTAAGCACACCTTATATAGGGTGTGGATGTCATTAGACCACACCCCCTCTTCATTACAGAGATGCACATCACCTGATTTACTTGATTGGTAGTTGGCTCTCAAGCCTATACAGCTTGGAGTATGACAACATGTATAAAAAGTATCATGTAGTCAAAATACTCATTTCGAGTAATAATTCTGCACACAGTGTATTTGCTGGCAGAACTGTACAAACTAGAGCAAGATGCTCACATTCTCGCAGAAACTTACATAAATAAACTCTGGTCTCATCTAGTTGGTTACCGTATATACTCGTGTATAAGCCGACTTTTTCAGCCCAAAAATTGGGCTGAAAAGTCCCCCCCTCGGCTTATACACGAGTCATATACGTGGGGGCTGTGTCCGGGAGCAGGAGGAGGCAGGAGGAGGCTGGAGGAGGTGGGGGGAAGGCTGCAATATGAGCGGCTCGTGACGTGGAGCCGCTCATAACTTATTCATGATATGCACTGCATCCCCGCCCATCCGCGGGGGGAGCAGTGCATATCGCCTTACAGCCCCCCAGCACGGGGTATACAGCCCCCCCATCCCTCACAGTATGGCGCCCCCTTTCCATACAGCCCCCCCCGTGGTATCCAGGGCCCCCCGTATATACAGCCCCCCCGTGGTAACCAGGGCCCCCCGTATATACAGCCCCCCGTGGTAACCAGGGCCCCCCTTGCTGCACCTGTAAAGGAAGAAGTCAGTATACTTATCGCTGCTGCTGCCGCCACCGCCGTCGCCGCTCCGCTTCTCGGTCACCGCGCTGCTCCGGGTCTTCACGCTTCCTGTTCCTTCTCCGGCGCTCAGGAAATGACGTCATTGTTCGAGCGCCGGAGAAGGAACAGGAAGCGTGAAGACCCGGAGCAGCGCGGTGACCGAGAAGCGGAGCGGCAGCGGCGGCAGCAGCGATAAGTATACTGACTTCTTCCTTTACAGGTGCAGCAAGGGGGGCCCTGGTTACCACGGGGGGGCTGTATACAGCTGGGGCCCTGGATACCACGGGGGGGCTGTATACAGCTGGGGCTGCTGTATACAGCTGGGGCCCCTGTATACTACCTATGGGGGGGGTCTGTATACCTCTGGAGCTGCTGCTGTATATACCCCCTAGGGCTGCTGCTGTATATACCCCCTGGGGCTGCTGCTGTATATACCCCCTGGGGCTGCTGTATACTACTACTGGGGCTTCTGTATACTACTACTGGGGCTGCCGTATACTACCACTGGGGCTTCTGTATACTACTACTGGGGCTGCTGTGTATATACCCCCTGGGGCTGCTGTATACTACCACTGGGGCTTCTGTATACTACTACTGGGGCTGCTGTATACTACCACTGGGGCTTCTGTATACTACTACTGGGGCTGCTGTATACTACTACTGGGGCTGCTGTATACTACTACTGGGGCTGCTGTATACTACTACTGGGGCTGCTGTATACTACCACTGGGGCTTCTGTATACTACTACTGGGGCTGCTGCTGTATATACCACTGAGGCTGCTGTATACTACTATTGGGGCTGCTGTATACTACCTCTGGGGCTTCTGTATACTACCACTGGGGCTGCTGTATATACCTCTGGGGCTGCTGTATACTACCACTGGGGCTGCTGTATATATCTCTGGGGCTGCTGTATACTACCACTGGGGCTGCTGTATATATCTCTGGGGCTGCTGCTGTATATACCACTGGGGAGGCTGCTGTAACACTGCTGGGGCCTGTATGTACCACTGGGGAGGCTGCTTTATACCACACTTCTGGGGGCTGTATACTACCACTGGGGAGGCCTGTACACCACTGCGGGGGCCTGTATACCACACTGCTGGGGGCTGTATACCTGTGCTGGGGTCCACCCTCGGCTTATACACGAGTCAATAGGTTTTCCCAGATTTTGGGGGCAAAAGTAGGGGGGTCGGCTTATACACGGGTCGGCTTATACACGAGTATATACGGTAACTATTTAAAAGACAGCTGTCAGCAGTGACTCTTATAATAACGTAAAACATTCCTGTGTGAACCACAGGGGATTTTATTGAATAAAATAAAATATCAAAACACATAATGAGGAGTCGATAGTAGAAGGCAGGGTCAGCAGTGGATCTTGACAAATTGTAGGCCCAAAAGCAAATGCGTGGCGCTCATACTAGATACTGAATAAATGAAGATATTGGGCGGCACAGTGGCTCAAGTGGTTAGCACTGTAGCCTTTGCAGCACTGGGGTCCTGAGGTCCTGGGTTCAATTCCCACCAAGGACACCAAGGAGTTTGTATGTTCTCCCTGTGTTCGCGTGGGTTTCCTCCGGGCACTCCGGTTTCCTCCCACATTGTAAAGACATACTGATAGGATATTTAGATTGTGAGCTCCAAGAGAGACAGCATTACTGATGTATGTAAAGTGCTATGGAATTAATAGCGCTATATAAATGAATAAATATTAATATTATTATGATGTTTGGAAGATTCTGCTTCCATAGTTTCATATCATGTCATGTCATTATCATGTCATTATCAGGTCACTCGATGTGTGAAAGGTGTGAGCAGCAACTGTGTCAGCACGGTGCCGGCATGAGGTAACTTGAGAGTCTTATCAGCTGTATTGTGAATGCAGTGTAGGCCACGCCCCCTGACAACCAGCGTACATATGCCATGTTTAGAATCAGCCTAGTGAGGACATCTTGTAGAATCTTTGTAGAAAGTTTTTCTTCCAGATTTCACTTGCATGCAGTATATTTGAAAGTTTATTAAAATTAAGTTTTTGAAAGCATTCTTACTTTGCAATATTTTTCCCTCTACTTAAAACCTTTGCACTGTGGTATATACACATAGATAACAAATTATCCACCAGTTATAAGAGTTAAATGGTCACCCTAACCTGCTCACCTTCCCTGCAGAATGACCTCTGAACTGGTCACATCATTACTACAGAGCAAGTTATTAAACATCTCAAAATAATTTGTTTATTATGGTCCAAGTAGCTGATGTAAATGATATTAACAGCAGTCCGAGCATGATAATGTCCCCCATTATACCAAACAGAAAAAGAATTTAAAAAGTTACTATAATAAAAACATTACATATAATAAAGGGGGTCCCAGGACAATCAATGTAACGCTTCCCTCACTTCATACATAAGGCTATAGGATCGTATCATTAATTTGTATGTGACTACCCAGTGGTGTTAATATTTAACACTATTAATGGCAATATTAATAAATTATATGAAGACACTGATACAACACTAATGACTTTCTCAATTGTTTATTTTGGCCATCTTTTCCATAATTAATTTACCGTATTTTTCTGATTATAAAACGCAAATTTTGGGGGAAAGTGAGGAATGCGTCTTATAATACGAATGTACATGTACTGTAGGGGATGGAGGGCCGCTTTGGAGTGGTGTCCGGGGGCTGGAGCAGGGCTGCAGAGGCAGCGAGAGGTCACATGCTCCCGCACATTAGCCTCATGTAATATGCACTACACTCCCTGTCCATCACCTCGGTGCTGAAGTTGTGCTGAGATGTGGACAGGGGGAGTGGTGCATATTACATGTGCCTGTGCTCACCTCCCACCCCCCCAAACACCCTGCATCTGATTCCATGTTGCGTTTGGAGCTGGTTTAAACTGGACTATCTCCGATTCCTAAAATAGATCATAAATTGGGTACAGTAGTTCAATGCAGTATGTGCTAATTATTATTATTATGAATTATTATGTTCTATCTAAATATCTTGATTATTATATCATAATAATGATTAAAGCCTGATGTTCTCATTGTACTACAATAAATGTATGACTTAAATATGAGCCATGTGTGAGGGAGTCTGAGTCGGAGCCTGTATAAAAAGGAGTGACTGAGTCTCCGACTCCTAAAAATGTACAGTGGGTACAGTAGTTCAATGCAGTATGTGCTAATTATTATTATTATGACTTATTATGTTCTAAATATCTTGATTATTGTATTATTGTATTATAATGATTAAAGCCTGATGTTCACATTGTACTACAGTAAATTTATTACTTAAACGTGAGCCATGTAAGAGGAAGTCGGAGTCGTGGAGTCGAGTTGGAGTCAGGTAAATTGAAGAGTCGGAGTCGGTGCTTTGGCCTACCGACGCCACAGCCATGGTTTGGAGAGTCCTTGATGTGCCTAAACAGTGGAAGCCCCCCACAAGTGACCCCATTTTGGAGACTAGACAACCAAGGAATTTATCTAGATGTGTAATGAGCACTCTGAATCTCCAGGTGCTTCATACATTGAGCTGTGAAAATGGAAAAGTAACATAGTAACATAGTTTTTAAGGTTGATGGTAGACTTTCAGTACTTTGTTTTCCCACGAAAATATTCTTTTAGGCTCAATTTTTTTTATTTTCGCAGGGGTAACAGGATAAAATGGACCCCAAAATGTGGCCCTGACGGCGCATGTTAAATCCCACTGTCAGAGATTGACAGCGGGATGTGCCTGGTTAACAGCAGTGGGCAGAACACCGATCCACCCGCGGCTGTTAGAGGCACGTCTCACTGATTAAAGCAGCCGACATTTGCAGGAAAAAATAAGGGTTCAACATACAAGACCGCATCAAAGCCAGGGAGATAACCCGTGATGGACATAGCACGTTATGGGTAGTTAAAGGGTTAACATCATAACCTGGAGCGGTTCATACATGAAGAGCACGGTATAAGGAACAAGTCATACCTCTCTTTATTTGGACTTGCTCCTGCTTTTGGCTCTGAATACTGATCAATACTCCACTACATAAGAGAATTCTTTCTATGGTATAACATTTCTAAATGAAGATTGATAAAATCACCAAGTAAACTGGACATCTTATCCTTTTGTTGGATGGCTTCAATCAAAACTGCTATGCTGACACCTAGTGGCTAAATAATGTATAACAGAACACACAGGGGAAAAAAAACAGGTCTCTTCATTCCAATAATCATATTTTGCACAAAGTACAGTAAATCAATACTTATTGTTAAAGGGGATATGTCAGCAGGTTTTTGTTACCTCTTTTGAGACCAGCATGATATAGGTAAAGAGACCCTGAATGCAATGATGTATGATTTAGTTTACTGGGAACAGAGTTTTTAGATTTAGCAATGCAGCAGAGCAGAGAAAGCTGCCACTACGCACACCAGGCTCATCGTCTACAACAGGGGTCGGGAGCCTGTGGCTCTTTTGATGGCCGCATCTGATTCACAGCCAAATCGGGTGCCTGCCGCCATTGTTCCGGGTGCCGCTCTCCCTGCTGCCGTACCCACACGGTTAAGCCAATCATCGGCCAGCAAATGCAGCCCAATCAGATTCAAGCAGGTGATGTCATGCCCCACTGATTGGGCCGCAGCTGCTGACCTGTGATTGGATTAACCCGTGTGGGTACGGCAGCAGGGAGAGCAGCACCCGGAAGACCGCACAGCGTATAAGTAAATAGTAAATAGCAGGGTAATAAATTACACATCTTTGCAGTCAGAAATAATCTGCAGCCGGTCACTTCTTGGAGCAGATTTCCTGCGTTTTTCAGACTATCCAGTCATTGACTTCATTAAGAAAAACACATGGCACAAATACCGTATATACTCGTGTATAAGCCGAGTTTTTCAGCCCAAAAATTGGGCTGAAAAGTCCCCCCCTCGGCTTATACACGGGTCATACGGTATGCTGTGTGGGGGGGGGCTGTGACCGGGGGCTGGAGGAGGCAGGAGGGGGCCGCGGTGACCGCATGCGGTCACGTGGGGCCGCCTCATTAGTGCAATGAATATGCACGGCATCCCCCGTCCATCAGCGGCGGGGGAATGCCGTGCATATTGCACTGCACAGCCCCCCTCCTTAATATGGCTCCCCCGGTAGTAATAAACAGCCCCCCCTCCTTATCACGTCCCCCCCAGGCTGCGGCAGCTGTTAAAATAACAAACACTGTATACATCACCTTCCGACGCAGCTCTCCGCTCCTCCGGTCCTGTGCCCTCCGCTCGCCGGCTTCTTCTTCCTTGATGTGCCGGTGTCATGTGACCGGGCGCAGGAGATGACGTCATTTCCTGCGCGCGGTCACAGAAGTCGGCACATCAAGGAAGAAGAAGCCGGCGAGCGGAGGGCACAGGACCGGAGGAGCGGAGAGCTGCGTCGGAAGGTGATGTATACAGTGTTTGTTATTTTAACAGCTGCCGCAGCCTGGGGGGGACGTGATAAGGAGGGGGGGCTGTTTATTACTACCGGGGCTGCTGGATACTACACTGGGCTGCAATACCACTGGGGCTGCTGTATATAGGGGCTGCAGTACCACTGGGGCTGCAATACCACTGGGGCTGCTGTATACAGGGCTGTATACTACCACTGGGCTGCAATACCACTGGGGCTGCTGTATATAGGGGCTGCAGTACCACTGGGGCTGCAATACCACTGGGGCTGCTGTATACAGGGGCTGTATACTACCACTGGGGCTGCAATACCACTGGGGCTGCTGTATATAGGGGCTGCAGTACCACTGGGGCTGCAATACCACTGGGGCTGCTGTATACAGGGGCTGTATACTACCACTGGGGCTGCAATACCACTGGGGCTGCTGTATATAGGGGCTGTATACTACCACTGGGGCTGCAATACCACTGGGGCTGCTGTATATAGGGGCTGCAGTACCACTGGGCTGCAATACCACTGGGGCTGCTGTATACAGGGGCTGTATACTACCACTGGGGCTGCTGTATACAGGGGCTGTATACTACCACTGGGGCTGCAATACCACTGGGGCTGCTGTATATAGGGGCTGCAGTACCACTGGGGCTGCAATACCACTGGGGCTGCTGTATACAGGGGCTGTATACTACCACTGGGGCTGCAATACCACTGGGGCTGCTGTATATAGGGGCTGCAGTACCACTGGGGCTGCAATACCACTGGGGCTGCTGTATACAGGGGCTGTATACTACCACTGGGGCTGCAATACCACTGGGGCTGCTGTATATAGGGGCTGCAGTACCACTGGGGCTGCAATACCACTGGGGCTGCTGTATACAGGGGCTGTATACTACCACTGGGGCTGCAATACCACTGGGGCTGCTGTATATAGGGGCTGCAGTACCACTGGGGCTGCAATACCACTGGGGCTGCTGTATACAGGGGCTGTATACTACCACTGGGGCTGCAATACCACTGGGGCTGCTGTATATAGGGGCTGTATACTACCACTGGGGCTGCAATACCACTGGGGCTGCTGTATATAGGGGCTGCAGTACCACTGGGGCTGCAATACCACTGGGGCTGCTGTATACAGGGGCTGTATACTACCACTGGGGCTGCTGTATATAGGGGCTGCAATACCACTGGGGCTGCAATACCACTGGGGCTGCTGTATATAGGGGCTGCTGTATACACCACTGGGGCTGCAATACCACTGGGGCTGCTGTATACAGGGGCTGCAATACCACTGGGGCTGCAATACCACTGGGGCTGCTGTATATAGGGGCTGCTGTATACACCACTGGGGCTGCAATACCACTGGGGCTGCTGTATATAGGGGCTGCAATACCACTGGGGCTGCTGTATATAGGGGCTGCAATACCACTGGGGCTGCAATACCACTGGGGCTGCTGTATACACCACTGGGGCTGCAATACCACTGGGGCTGCTGTATACAGGGGCTGCAATACCACTGGGGCTGCTGTATATAGGGGCTGCTGTATACACCACTGGGGCTGCAATACCACTGGGGCTGCTGTATATAGGGGCTGCAATACCACTGGGGCTGCAATACCACTGGGGCTGCTGTATATAGGGGCTGCAATACCACTGGGGCTGCAATACCACTGGGGCTGCTGTATATACGGGCTGCTGTATACACCACTAGGGCTGCAATACCACTGGGGCTGCTGTATATAGGGCTGCAATACCACTGGGGCTGCTGTATATACCACTGGGGGCTGCTGTATATTATACTGCTGGGGCCTGTATACCACTGCTGGGGGCTGTATACCTGTGCTGGGGTCCACCCTCGGCTTATACGCGAGTCAATAGATTTTCCCAGGTTTTGGGGGCAAAAGTAGGGGGGTCGGCTTATACACGGGTCGGCTTATACACGAGTATATACGGTAAGTACCAAAATCACTCTGCAGATTCAGCGCAGAAAATGTCATGTACATGTATCCTTTAGATTCACATGGAAGAGTGCCAATAGGTTACTAGAACTCATATGGATGTTAATATGTGCAAATTACTAACCACACCAATTTCAGCACTGAAACAGATTTTTTTTTATACATTTGTGTGAGCGTATCCATAATGTGACCTACAGTATGAGAGAACTGGATGACATGGTATGAAAATCTATAGGGGCTTTGGACCAGTGGAGGTGATTTCTAATTTAGCATTTTTTTACATTGCCGTGAGCAGAGTGATCACAGACCAGAGTAGGAGCCAAGAATACGGGCGGCTTACTACTGTAAACTAATTAGTAATCATTATTCTTACAAAATAATGTACAGAATTTGAGATTCACTTTCCATTGATAGCTAGAACCAGCATCCTATTCTCCGCACCCTGGTGCCCAAATCTGCATCCCTTCTTTAGTTACTGTCAGAACATATTAGATAGACATGATTTTTATGGAACCGTTTAATACCTGCCGATATGGTTGTATAACATATGGCTTCTTTCATATATATGCAGAATGGCATCATTCAACATCACAATCCTTCATTCCTTACATCATTTCCAGTATACATAGCAGCTTCTTTCCAGTAATGAAAACTCTACATAACTACTACAACAGTTGCAGGGGTTGCAATTACACCGGGGCCCTGCAGCCTAGGGGCCCCAAAAGTCCCTTTGGCCTGTAGAAAAAGACTATTGCTGTTTAAGATTTTTAATAATTGGGGGCCCAATTGGAGCTTTCGCATCTGGGCCAATGAGCTTCAAGTTAAGCCACGGAGTACATATATATTAGGAAAAATAAAGCCAGATACTTATTCATTACACAATACCATCAGACAACAGCCACATACAGCCAATGTCATAAAGAACTATTTTCGGCATAAAGAAGAACAATGAGAAGGGGTGTAACTACAACCGATGCAGGGGTTGCAATCACATCCAGGTCCTGGAGCCTAGGGAACCCCATAAGTCCCTTTGGCCTATAGAAAAAGAATATTGCTATTAAAGATTTGCAATACTTGGGGGCCCTATTGGCTTTTTCGGGGCACATGAGCTTCAAGTTACACCACTGTCAAGGAGTCCTGGAAAGTGCTGATAGGGCCCACACAAAAAGCCCTCATCTACCCTTCATTTAGTCTCTCTGGGATTTGATGAAAAGACAGAAGGACATATACAAGCCTACATTCACCGAAGATCTGTGGCGAGTTCTCCTAGATGTTTAGAACAGCCTGTAAAAACTGTGTGTACGTATACCTCGAAGAATTGATGCTTTGATGCAGTTTTAAACAGAGAGGATATTAATTTGATTACTGTATTTCTATACCACATGCTATATCTGCTCTTAATACTGTTTCAGGTCAATGGGGCTGATTTGTGGGTTGTGATTTATTTGTATTTGGTGGATTAATATCTGAACTTTACATTGATCCAATCTGTGTATTTGTTGTATACTAGAAGCCTTTATTGTAGATTAGGACTGAGAACAATGGCTGCTTGTGTCTGGTCCTTGTACCAGTCTGGGAAATCATTGTGTTGGCTCCCACAAGTCTCAGATAGAAATTGTCTGTTATAACTACGAATATTGCCGAAACTTATCATCTATTCAACTCTTACATCCAATAAAGTGTTACCATGTGATTCTTGAGCAGGACTATTGCAAAGAGTGACTTATAAGCAATAATAAAGAACACATTTTTATTCTACATTGTGAATCATATCTATAACCTTCGTACATTTGTGACACAGTAAGGCAGAAAGCCATACGTCTATACATGAATGTGAAGTACCAGTAACAGTATGGAATCCGCCCCGCTGATGTGCCCCTCACCACGTATTGAGCCTGAAAGAATGCAGTGCTCCTCGAAAGAAGGAAACTTACCTCCTAAGAAGTCTCCTCCTCAAGACACAGCAGCTTGTGAGAAGCTGAGGACGATTACCAGACTGTTATTTGCGGTCATCCATTGATTTGTTTTCTTCTTTGCAGTTTTTTTTTTTTATTTTATTGAGAGTGATTTCTCCTATCTATATAAGAAAAAAAAAATCAGGAAGAAACCTTCCCCTATTTGTACCCAAAGGACGGACTAACTTCTACTAAATCTGAAGTCTGCTCCTATTCATAAAGTCTTGAGCAGCCTAATACACAGCGCCTTCAATGCAAGCGTCACCATGGCAACCGCTCGCTGCAAAGTACGACCCAGGACATTTACATGACGGGACAAAAGTTGGAGAAGAGAAAAGCCCCTGCATTCAGATGACCTTGTTTTACAATAATAATAATAATAATAATAATAATAAATTATAATAATATATAATATTTTATTATTATCAACCATAATAAAAAAATAAACAAATGATAATGTTGGACAGTTATGGAAGAAGCTGGCAAGCTCAACAGATTGTCAAGGCCATGTCTACAATAAGCCAACAGCTGAGAGGAACAGTTGGGAAATCCTACACCTGACCTAACATCCCCCCGTCACATGCCGCTTTGGCACGCTGGCATCTCCTGTCCGACAGCGAAGCAGATAGCTACAAAGGAAATGACATGATATTAGATCTCGGACATGCAAAGGCGAGGTGTAAACAGCCAGGACAACCTTGTAACAACCCCAGAAGAAGAAGTCCTGCTGCCAGAATACTAGTAACAAGCTAATAGTCAAATCATCTTACCCACGTGAAGGCAGACAGCTGGGGTGACGGTGGCACGGTCATGGGAGGGTACAATATCAGGACGAGCGCTCTGATTATACAAAGCTTATTATTGTGGAAAGCTCCACAGCACAGTAAGGCTGTGTTCACAAGCAGCGGGTTTTTTTTCTGCAGCCAAAACCTACAAATATCTACGTCAAGACCGGAGGCAAAGTTGTATTCATTCATTTGCGACAAATGTTAACCTTGAGTCACGGCACAAAGGGCTCATAGCAAAATCATTGCAAAAACAGGTTGTTGCTTCTTTTTTCTGCAGATTACACATGATTTGTCTACAGTACATGTTTAATAAACTTCATTTTATTCACTAAAAATGCGTTTAGTAATTTGAATTCAATTTGTAATCTAACAATCCTATCTATATTCACACCAGGCCCCTCTGGCTCTATCATCCTGCATTGTTTGATCAAGAGACACTCACTGCTCAGGTCCTAAATATATATTTGTACGATAGCATTTAGTACCCCAGTGTGAATGAAGCCTATACAGCTCCAGATTAGAGGTGAATATTTATTATGTATGTATGACTTTAAATCTTAATGGTTTATAATGTGTTCATAAAGAAGATTTTTTTGAGAAGCTGCTCCGGGAAAAACAAAAAGTAAAGTCGGCAACCCTGATGAAGTTGACAAATACCGTACCTGCTCCCACTACCCCCAAAATGGGTTAAAAATCATATTGACAACATATATATATATACATACATACATACATATACGTATACATACATAGGAGTGGACACGGACAGAAGAAAGCCCCACAGGCGGACACTGCCACCACCATATTTCACTATAGGAGCCATCACTGCAATATTGGTTGGCATTTTTTTCTTGTAATAGCACTATGTGTGTGTTTTAGCACAGCTAAATAATAGCAAAATAATACATATAGGATTCAAATATTAACTTAAATGCAATTTTATGCAATCTTGTTTCTACAAGAATTCTGCTGCACAGCTGTACTTCACTGGGAATGCCCACCATGATGGAGGGTTGCACATACTTGTGAAGTACAATACAAGATTATATTGATGTACCGTTAGCTAAAAAAATCAATGTCAATAATTAAGACCGAAAAATGACAAAGTATTCTGGGAGTGTTTTTCTGGTTGGCCAATGAAGGTATCACTCCCAGAATACTTTTGTCATTTTTTGGACCATAAATAGTTACACAAATACTTCCCAAACTAAATGCTGCCATCTGGTGGTTTTCTATTTAATAAGCACAATAATCTTCAATGCATTTCATTTTGCACTGTTTGGGGATTCACCGTAGTGATAATTAGTTATTGATTTAAAATAAATAACGATATATAACCACGCCAGTTTTTCAGTACAGTGAATAGTGTGACCAATCCAATGAACACAAAAAAAAAAATCAATGTAATAGAAATCAATCCTTGACATATGTTATTTTTATTTTCCTGCCCTTTTTATAAAGGAAAGAAAAAAAAACACAAATATTTAGGATACTCAGTGATACAACCCTTAATGTTTCTAAACACAGTAGGAGCTCGTATCAAAAATTGCTCATATATAATGTAACATGTCTCACAGATGATTTTCCACTATAGGCATGAAGGGTAAATCGGTGTATTAAGGGTGGGCTTAATATATCTATGTTGTAAACCAGGGGTGCACAACATTTTTTGGTCTAAGGGCTGCATTGTCATACTGAAACAATCATATGAACACATCACCAGAACCACCATCACTATATAATTCATAACCGGAAGCAAATTTGAGGATCTGGGGAGGATTCAGATTGCACTCGTGCCAGGGTTAAACAATAAGGCAGTCCTGATATGTGATTTTTTTTCCTCAGTAGTTATTGGCCAAAGGAAAAAACTCTGCTGCATATGATCGTGTAAGACAGCCATGATTCGCCAATGCAAGTCTATGGGTGCAAGAAAAAAACCTATGACACACGGAACATCCACATGCAGTCCAATTTTTAAAGATAAATTACTGTTCTGTAACATATACAACTAAGTCAGGGGTCTCATATGTGGGCTGTGTGATTGAGACCCCTGTTGTACGTGATCCTGGAAATGATTATAGAATAATAGTTACCTGGTGTATACAAGTCATAGGGGGATGCTAGGAGAGCAAAAAAAAAAAAAAAAAATCACACAATTGCATAGCACTCACATGACATATGGAAAACCAAACAGATTTCATTCGTCCAACATTTCTGGATAAAAATGGGACCGATTTTGTATACGCAGATGTGAGCGAAGCCAAATACTGACCGTGTCCCAATAACATGTTTGCCAAGAGGAAATCCTGAGGTCACAGCGGGAGGAAAACCCCTATATAAACAGATGATTATATTCCATCTATAACACTGAAAGAACAGACTGGAAGATATTCAGGTGTTTTAATCCTAAATATATTGGATACAGTGGAAGCCACTGAAATAAGCATAAATACTGTTTATACTAATAAGGGTAGATTTCAGTTCAGTATATATTCAGATTACCTAATGAATTAAAGTATTAGCAGTGCTAATATTAATGACATTAAATACTTCTTAAAGGGGTTTTCCTCCATGGACAATCCCTACCCGCAAGAAAGGTTTCTTGACATTCTAATCATAGTCTTTAGATACAGGCCATGGAAAAAGCTGTAGGAAGGGATCATCAGGGATCCCTTTTTTCATGTACTTGTGTTATATACTGTATATTTTTCATGATATTTTCACATATCCATTTTTTTGTAGGACCAAGTGGTTGGTGACTAACCACAGAGACATGGCTGATGTTGATCCAAGTGTTAGATCAAAAATTACCAACGCAAGTCCTTGGGTTAGTTGAAAAAATAGCACTTGGATGCCATCTGAGGACTGTTCATTGTTTCACTACAAAGTCTTTGTGATCCAAGAAACACTACTGAAACTCAAACCAAATTCTGAATACATTGCTTAAAAAACACTGACGAGACTAGTTCCATTTTTGTCTTACAAGAAAAAACATGGCACCTGAATGAACCATGAGGAGTTGATAATGAAAGGGAGCAACGGGGAAGGCAGCTTGCCGGTTAATCCATCACCAGCATGTCTGCTGCATTCAGGGAAGGGGTTCCCCATGTGTCTATGTGCTGTGTACCCCAAGATATAGCCTTTATAAAACTTAGAAGCCATGGAGGCAGTCCCTGTGGCTGGAGGGAGCTTGATTGATTGTGGCTATTCCACCCCCCACTGCCTCTGTGTGCCGCCTCCTACTATGCTGTTTATGCTTTGCCAGGGCAGGAATCTGGAGCTGAGGTCAGGACAAATGATTTGCATGCTGTGAGTGACAGAGGAGAGGAGGAAAGCATAAACATCACAGCAGGAGGTGGCACACAGATGCAGTGGGGGATGGAAGGACCACAGTCCATCAAGCTCCCTCCAGCCACAGTAATTGCCTCTATGGCTTCTAACTAAGTTTTACAAAGGCTATATCTCGCGGTACACAGCACACAGACACATGGGGGAGCCCTTCCCTGAATGCAGCAGACATGCTGCATTCAGTGTTGCATATAGATTGCCATGCAGCAGGGGGTGGCAGGTCCTCTTTAAGCTACTGTATAACATTTATTCAACTGGAAACTATTTTTTGATCATATCATATAGAGTTCCATATGAATACAAGGTTCATGTCTCAGTGATTAAAAATGATGGGAGGCAGTAAAATCTCTGTGCTGACATGGGACCTTCTGCTTATACCAAAACTGCATCACAGTAAGGGAATAGATTGGGCTTTCCTGAAGGAAGTCAGTAAAGATCAGGAGATCACCAGGAAGGAAAAAGAAATACTAGAAATATATTACAATAAGTAAAAGTTATAAGCGGGGAGATGGTTTCATAGTGAATTCTTTTACAAATTACCGTAACAACTTAGAGACCTAGGAATTTTCCCTTTTGTGCTTTCATCCCCTCTCCCCCTTCTTCCACGAGCCATAACTTTTTATTTCAACGCAAATCCACAATTGTTTGTGAGTTTTCTTTTTTTTGGTCATACATGCTGTAGTAAAATGACTCATAAATATGATTACTCAGATCATATCAACAGTAAGCCATTTCAAGATGGGCATGTGGTGTGAATGCGTGGATTTCATTTAAAGGAGTGGCCTCACTCACAACTTTGTTTTAACACTGCCATGAGTAAAGAATGGGCTCAAATATTATTTAAAAGCAATTTACCTCATTGATCTAGGAGCAATTTGGCAAGAATTCATTTTTCAAGCACAATGAAACATCATGTTAAAAGACGAAAGAGACAACTACCGGTAAGTGAATCGGTGAATAAAACAAGGTTGTGGAGTCAGTAAGTCAAACCTCCAACTTTGAATCCTCTATTTCCCTGAATCCGACTCCAACTCTGACTCCTCATAATTGCTCATGTTTAGCAATACATTTATAGTAGTACAATGGTGTTATCAGGCTTTTAATCATTATTATGATACAATCAATCATATTTAGATAGATATAATTCATAATAATATTTTGCATATACTGCATTGAACTACTGTACCCAATTTATTATATAGTTTAGGAGTCAGAGTTGGCATATTTTATACCAACTCCGACTCCACAACCTAATCATTGAAAGTTTGGGTCTTTTGTCAGCAGGCTGTGGAGTCAGTAAGCCATACAACTCTTCTTTTCTTTGACTACGACTTCAAGGCAGATGGAATTGATTATCCGATTTTTAGTATCATTCAGGGCACATATACAACATTTCAGTGTAACCAAACACCTTTGTCAGAATTAGAATTGTCTATGAATGGAGATTAAATCAGGGCAATTACCGCTGAATCACAAATAGTTTTGTTAGCTGCATTGTTAAACTTGGTAAATCACGGTGTCCACCGCTGTATGATGTGTCCAAGTGAGACAGACTCCATGACCGAGACTCCATGACCGAGACTCCATGACCGCCTCATATATGGCTCATGTTTAAAGGGAACCTGTCACTTCAAATAAGCTTTCTAACCTATTAATACCTGTCCCTGCAGCCTTACAATACATTCTAACATATCCCTGACTCATCTTTTTTACTAATCTACAAGTAAAGTAATGTAGTTAGGAAACTTACAAAATTCTTGTCACAGAGGCGTTCCTCTAAGGCATTTTGACCAGTAGGCGGGTCCCCTTGCCTCACCGCTGTAATACGCCCTAATGGGCGTCATCATACAAATACAGAGTGCGGGTTTGATTTCAATATCGCGCCCGCAACGTCACCGATGCGACATGGTCATGTGACGCCGGGATCGTGCGTCACTTCCGGTCGCACACAGGCAGACTTCAGCATGCAATGTGCGCATCCCGGCGTCACATGACCGCGTCGCAGCGGTGACGTTGTGGGCGCGATACTGAAATCGTGCCCGCGCTCTGTATTTGTATAATGACGCCCATTAGGGCGTATTACAGCGGCGAGGCAGCGGTAGCGCGTCACAAGGGGACCAGCCTACCGGTCAAAATGCCTTGGAGGAACGCCCCGTGACAAGAATTTTGTAAGTTTCCTAACTACATTACTGTACTTGTAGATTAGTAAAAAAGATGAGTCAGGGATGTGTTAGAATGTATTGTAACGCTGCAGAGACAGGTATTAAGAGGTTAGAAAGCTTATTTGGGGTGACAGGTTCCCTTTAAGTGATACATTTATTGTAGTACAATGCGAACATCAGGCTTTAATCATTAAAATGATAACATAATCAAGCTATTTAGATAGAACATAATATTATTCCGCACATTCTCCATTTAACTACTGTCACCAATTTGTTATATATATATTTTAGGAGTAAGAGTCGGACCATTTTATAGAATCCAAAATGGACACGGACTCAACAGCCCCGATTATTGGGAAACTCCCCAGATCTTAATCTCATTGGGAACCTGTGGTCAATTCACAAAAAACGAGTGGACAAACAAAAACAAGGGATATTGGGATAAGCTAAAAGCACAGTCTGGATTTAGGCCAGAAGCGGATATCTGCAATGTCAGGGCGAATTTCAGAAGTCTAGAAATATAAAGGACAATGCTGTAGATATTGAGTCTTCATATACACAATGCATTTGTCAGTAAAAATAGAAAATCTTATGAAATTCTTATAACTGTACTTCAATAACCATAGATAAATGTGACAAGAGAAGACTCGAGCAGTAAACTCTGTGATAACCAAACTTTGTGTCAGTCTCAACACTTGGCCCAGTCTCTCTAAACAAGAGGGCAAGAAATCGCAGCAGTTAATCGCGTTCATTAAAGTGACTTCTCAAGGAGAATGGCTTTGCAATGGATCACACAGTACCTGGAATGTCTTATTAAACTTCATTTTACGCTCTATTGAGGGGTCACTGTAACTAGGTGCCGGCATCAGGGCAAGGAAGGAAAACGTCTAGTTATATGACTCTGTCGGTTCTGTTGGACATGTCAGAACTCTTATACACTGTATAATGCTTATGTTCTATAAAGTTACTGTTTCTTGCAGGTTGCTAATAAAGTTAAAAACAATTTAGCTACAATGTTTGATGCCCTCCTATTTCATAACTAGGGCTCTGAAAGAAGAGAAGATCTGATAGTAACAGAGTTGTTGAACATCAAATATTTACTCTACAGTCTAAAAAGTCAAAGTCTCAATTTTGGTAGTTTGGTTCAGTAATGTCCCTAAATATCCATCTGAAAATGGATGGGAACTGGCTGACATCTGAAATTGTACTATTACTATCCATATTCTTAACCTGCTCACTGTGAGAAGGGCTGGAAATAGCAGAGAGAGCATTCCCCTCATTATTCATACTCATAACTTGTGTATTGTTTGATTGCTACAATTAGCCACAAAGCACATTATTCAGCCAATAGGACAGTGGACTTGTCTTCATATTATGCTACATGTACATAATGTATCTATGGATAGATTGAGGCACACGCTGAATGGGAGCGCTCTGGTACAAATGTTTAGGCCACTTTGAGATAGCGTTCACATGCAGCGGGTTATGTTGTGGCAGAAAGTCTCGGCAGCTCTGTGCCTCTGTGGTTTTTCTACGGTTTCCTGGCACAATAACGTAATATTGCTGGAACACAGCTGTTTTATCTGCAAAATAATAGGGCCATTATGATCAGTTACTCGGTCTTACAGACAACATTGATGTTTTCCTGCAATACTAAGTGACTGCTCAGGGAAACCGTGCAAAAATGGTAGTGGCACAAGGCTGCTGTGGTTCTCATCTGCAGTGCGAGTGACTGCTGCATGTGACCGCTATCTGATAGGGATTTAAAGGGGTTTTCCCATGAAAAAAGTTCATTTTAATCATCAATACATTTTGTAATGAAAGGAAGTTCCACAAATGGATTTGTTTTTTTTAAAAAATGTTACTGTGCTGAGATATTCTTATATATGTGTCCCTATGTACTGTGTAATGGATGTGTCTGACCGTACAGGGACATGGTCTGATCATACCATATCACCTGTGCTGAGACAAACTTATATATGTGTCACTGCTATGTACTGTGTAATGGATGTGTCTGACTGTACAGGCATATGGTCTGATCATACCATATCTCCTGGGCTGAGATAATCTTATATATGTGTCCCTGCTATAGCACATTGAGAGACTGAAATTCTTGCCCATTCTTCCTTGCAAAACAGTTCGAGCTCAGTGAGGTTGGATGGAGAGCGTTTGTGAACAGCAGTTTTCAGCTCTTTCCACAGATTCTCGATTGGATTCAGGTCTGGACTTTGACTTGGCCATTCTAACACCTGGATACGTTTATTTTTGAACCATTCCATTGTAGATTTTGCTTTATGTTTGGGATCATTGTCTTGTTGGAAGATAAATCTCCGTCCCACTCTCATGTCTTTTGCAGACTCCCAACAGGTTTTCTTCCAGAATGGTCCTGTATTTAGTTCTGTCCATCTTCCCATCAATTTTAACCATCTTCCCTGTCCCTGCTGAAGAAAAGTAGGCCCAAACCATGATGCTGCCACCACCATGTTTGACAGTGGGGATGATGTTTTGAGGGTGATGAGCTGTGTTGCTTTTACACCAAACATATTGTTTTGCATTGTGGCCAAAAAGTTGGATTTTGGTTTGATCTGACCAGAGCACCTTATTCCACATGTTTGGTGTCTCCCAGGTGTCTTGTGGCAAACTTCAAACGAGACTTTTTATGGATATCTTTGAGAAATGGCTTTCTTCTTGCCACTCTTCCATAAAGGCCAGATTGGTGCAGTGTACGACTGATTGTTGTCCTATGGATAGACTCTCCCACCTCAGCTGTAGATCTCTGTAGTTCACCCAGAGTGATCATGGGCCTTTTGGATGCATCTCTGATCAGTCTCCTGCTTGTTCGAGATGAAAGTTTAGAGGGACGGCCGGGTCTTGGTAGATTTGCAGTGGTCTGATACGCCTTCCATTTCAATATGATCGCTTGCACAGTGCTCCTTGAGATGTTTAAAACGTGGGAAATCTTTTTGTATCCAAATCCGGCTGTAAACTTTGCCACAACAGTATCTTGGACCTGCCTGGTGTGTTCCTTGGTCTTCATGATGCTCTCTGCACTTGAAACAGAACCCTGAGACTATCACAGAGCAGATGCATTTATACAGAGACTTGCTTACACACAGGTGGATTCTATTTATCATTACCAGTCATTTAGGACAACTTTGGATCATTCAGAGATTCTCACTGAACTTCTGGAGTGAGATTGCAGCACTGAAAGTAAAGGGGCCGAATAATATTGCACGCCCCACTTTTCAGTTTTTTATTTATTAAAAAAGTTTAAAATATCTAATAAAGTTCATTCCACGTCACAATTGTATCCCACTTATTGTTGATTCACAAAAAAAAAATAGAATTTAAATCTTTATGTTTGAAACCTGAAATGTGGCAAAAGGTTGAAAAGTTCAAGGGGGCCAAATACTTTCACAATGTACTGTATATGTATCCCTGCTATGTACTGTGTAATGGTCATATCTGACTGTACAGGGACACTACCTGATTATGTGGCGCCCTACAAAGCAGGCGACACAGAGGGGTACTGCACCCGTAAAAGCGGTGCAGATACTCCAACTGCAAGTGGATTTCAGGCTGATGGGTGGAACCTACACACAAGCACCCCCACACTAGATCACATGGTGGGATGTACCCGGGAGGGGATATAGTCACCTCCAGGGGGAACTAGAGCGTTCAGTTGGAGGGAGAGAGGAGTTCGGCAGCCAGGCAGTGTACCTGAGGAAGGAGGGTTTCTCGGCTGAGGACCCAGGGAGAAGGAAAGCTATCCCAGGCGCAGACAGCTAGTCTGGGGGGAAGAAAGGGACTTCAGAGTGTCCAACCCCGGCAGCTTACCGGGCACCGGAGCCCTCACCTGTGGGATCCTCCAAGGACCACAGAGAATCCAGCGATTTGAGGGTATCTATATGTACCGCTCAGACTCTCAAGCAACCAGAAAAGGGTACCAGGCACCGCTTGATGGTTCGGCGGTCGGCCAGCAGAAGGTAGCCCGACGGGAGCGTGGAGAGTGAGAGACAGCAGGAGGCCAGATCCGCTTTATGCAGTCAGACTTCACACAAACTACTAGGAAGCAGGGAAGAATTGAAACAGAAAAGGCACATGCTGAGGGTTCCATCCAGCTACCTGTGATCCGCTTGCAGCCACTCGTTAGCTACTTGCCATTTAACATCTTACTGCACTGAACTGTAACCATTGCTGCTAAAGTTCCAGTAAAGTACCTGGAGTGAAGTGACTTCGACTCTGCTGCATTTTCTTTCCATGAACTTATTCCTTCACAGGATTGCTGCCCCGGAGGTCCCAGTCCTGCCTGCGGAGGACTACAACATCTCAGCCGCAATACCACCGACTTCCGGAGGACTGTGGCGGCGCTGGTGCTACTTGATCAGGAACTGCAGGTGGCGTCACGACAACTAACGTTGTAAATAATACCCCGGGATACGGGATCAGGCGCGGCCGCCATTCCCCGTGACACAGTTAACCTCTTCTGCCACCTGATACCCGAGTACCGTACACCCTGAGGTGACACAATTATTCCACATCATCTGGCAAGGGGAGGATGCAAAAAGAGTATCCAAACATCACAGCACGGGATCGCAAAATGATTCTTTTTTTGAGGCAAACCATTGCTTAAAAACAGGAAGTGAAATGTTTTACCTCACAAAATGTCAGGCATTGATGAGCCCCACCCATTACCAATCCTATAAGGGAACAGTTATAAAAAAATTAAAAAAAAGTCACAAATACAGAAAAATCCTTTATTTGAGATAAAAAACAAACACACACAACCCTTTTTTCACCACTTTTTTACCCTCCCTACGCCCCCACCTAAAAAAAAACAAAAAACAACAACCCAGGTCTAAAGCCGTCTAACATACAATGTCTCTCACAACAATCCTGGCTCTGTCACATCCAGAGACTGCAGTGATGGAACAAGCGTCCTCTCACACCAGTCTGGGATCATTCTGACAACAGCAGTGACACCACTGAGGGCGCGCACAATCTGGCAGCTGGGTCACCTGAGTTCACTGACAGCAGCGGGAAGCTCTCAGTGACATCATTGCTCCCTGCGTTTGACAGTGTGATTCCAAAGTCTACAGCGATAGGATGCTTCTTCTATCGCTACAGTCTCTGGATGTAGCAGAGCCAGGATCATTGAGGGAAGTTATATGTTGGACTGCTTCGCAGGGCTGTGGAGTCGGTAAGCCACAGTTGCGACTCTGACTCCTGGATTTTATCAGGTTCCGACTCCGGCTCTGGCTCCGACTCCTTCATAAATGGCCACTTCGTAACAATAAATTTACTGTTGTAAAATATTACCATCGTGCTTATTCAGTTTCTCACCATCATATAAGTAATCAGACCACTTAGAGCAAAAACTATATTTATTAGAATACAATTAGAATATAGCAAATAACTTTTATAAACTTTTCCAAACTGTAAGTAAATATGCAATAAACACTGTTATGCAGTTAATAAGAAGAAATCTATAAAATCAGAAAAAGTATTGCCTCTGTCAGATCCTCCTTCATGGATACCCTCAAATCTGATGTAATTATTTTGAGAGCAGAGAACAACCTCTCCACGCTTACTTGGGTTGGTGGCAAAGCAGTAACCACTCAGGCAACATCTCTGACAATGTCAGGATACAGAGGAATCGCTTGTTGCACTGTCATTTTTGATGAACGGTCAAATTTCTCAATTTCTTTTAGTGCACATAAAAAATTCTGCTGAAATGTACTGGCTGTGTTCTTTGATTGGGATGACTCTTCTTCTATGTGGGAACGCTTTGCACGGTCCTTGTGATCCAAATACTTTTCGAAATTAAATTCTTCATCAGTTGATGATGAGGGTGAAGATGTGGCAGGACGACCAAATTCTTCTTGTTCCTCCAGACTGTTCTGCAACCCTTTCATCCTTACTGCTATTTCAAACAGAGCTTCTTTTCCTTTACTTAGCTGTTGATCATCTAGAAGAATCCGATGCATTGGGTCTACATAAACAGCTGCCAAAAAAATAGTAGCTCCTCTCTCCGTTTTTGATGTAGCAATGTCACTTGCAATTAACCCTCCTATTTGGGACAGGCGAAACATCAGGTTCTTCCACTCCTTTAAGAAAATACCTGGAGTTAAGTCCTCTGCTTGTAATTTTTTAGTCACTGTAAATGGGTGCTCTAGCAATTTTTCCAGCTCAGTCACCTGATTCCACTGACTTTCATTTAGCGTCAGTTGAGGGTTAGCCATGTCTACAAGAAAGGTTTTCAGTTCAACCAAGCGCTGAATCATTAAGTACTGCCCCATCGTGTGGCTTGATCAATAATTGCCCCTTTTCCAGCACGTCTCTTCAAAATTGAGTCAACTTTAGAGGTTCTGGCAACAGTAGCCAATTTTCTCACCTTTCCAATCAGTGCAGCAGCATGTCCTTCTTGCAGACTGTCTCTTATAGCCAGCTGTAGCGTATGCACAACACAGCGCATGTGATGAATGAAAGAACGTATTGACACAGTTTCAACAAGATCATCTAAACTATCATGTTGCTGATCATCTGAAGCAACTTCAGTTTGCTCCTCAGTTACAATACTGTGTTCCTCGATTTCAAACATTTCTGTGTCTGTGGACCCAGAATGTTCTTCTAGCTGCTGGTCACCATCATTACACTCATTCATTAGCTTAATAGTACTTATCATATTTGAAGCATTGTCAGTTACTACAGAAAGAACTTGCTCTTTTTTAAGTTCATAGTCTTGTAGAACCTTTTCCACCAAGACCTGGAGAAACTCACTGGTGTGATGAGCTTTGGTGTCTATTACTGCCAATGTCTTGAAAACTTTTTCATTTTTGTCACAAACAAATCGGACATTGATGGCAAAATAGTTCACTCTGTGACGTGTGCAGGCATCCATTTTAAGAAACAGAAAGCGTCCCTTGAGAGTTTTTTTAAGTTCTTCCTTTTGTTTAAAAGCTTCTTCGATTACTGTATATACTCGTGTATAAGCTGACCCGTGTATAAGCTGACCCCCCCTACTTTTGCCCCCAAAACCTGGGAAAACCTATTGACTCGTGTATAAGCCGAGGGTGGACCCCAGCACAGGTATACAGCCCCCAGCAGTGTGGTATATAGGCCCCCCAGTGGTAGTATACAGCAGCCTCCCCAGCAGTATATACAGCAGCCCCAGTGGTATACAGCAGCCTCCCCAGTGGTATATACAGACCCCACCGGTATATACAGCAGCCCCAGTGGTATATACAGACCCCACCAGTATATACAGCAGCCCCAGTGGTATATACAGACCCCACCAGTATATACAGCAGCCCCAGTGGTATACAGGCCCCAGCAGTATATACAGCAGCCCCGGGGGTATACAGCAGCCTCCGGGGGTATACAGCAGCCCCAGCAGTATACAGCAGCTTCCCCAGTGGTATATACAGACCCCACCAGTATATACAGCAGCCCCAGTGGCATACAGGCCCCACCAGTATATACAGCAGCCCCAGTGGTATATACAGACCCCACCAGTATATACAGCAGCCCCAGTGGTATACAGGCCCCAGCAGTATATACAGCAGCCCCGGGGGTATACAGCAGCCCCTGGGGGTATACAGCAGCCCCCAGGGGTACACAGCAGCCCCCAGGGGTATACAGCAGCCCCCAAATGCTGGCACTCGCCCCCCCTGCTGCTTAACTTACCATCCCCGGTCTTCTGCACAGCGCCGGTCTTCTGTGCTCCGTCCTCCATGCTCCCGTCCTCGCTGCATCCGGGATCCCCAGCCGTCGCACGATGACGTCATATGCCTGCGACGGCCGGGGATCCCGGATGCAGCCGGACGGGAGCATGGAGGACGGAGCACCGAGGACGGGCGCTGTGCAGAAGACCGGGGATGGTAAGATAAGCAGCAGGGGGGGGGGCCCTTACACAAAGGGTTGGGCGAGTGCCAGCATTTGGGGGCCAGATATGCACTGCTTCCCCCTGCCGCTGATTGACAGGGGGAAGCAGTGCATATATTTTTGGGCTGAAAAACTCGGCTTATACACGAGTATATACGGTACTCTCTCTCTCCAGAGAAACACCAAGCTTGCGGGCCATTTCCCCATTCAGACACATAAAAGCTGGTCGTGAAAATAAGGAAATAGGCACACTATCCTTTACAACAAGCTCTATGATCTGTTTTTTAAATGTATCTACTGTCATTGTCACAGTAACTTTGTCACTGACAAAATATCTTGCAACTGATGGCTGCAAAGTTCTCTGCTCCTTTGTTTGGCTGGAAGAGCTGGGCACTGGTTCCTTGGTTTGGATGCAGTCGTTCTCTTCCACTGCTTTCAGTACTTCTGGATGAAAGTGCTGTAAATGTCTCTTTAGATTAGAAGCTCTGGTAGGAGCATTTTTATCTTTGCCTGAATATGCACTGATCTTGGCTTGACAGCATCTGTTTTCGTCTGGATCATTTGTCATACACTGACAGACATAATGTTTTCCATCTTGAGTGATGGTGAAATGTTCAAATACAACTGATTTAATGTGATGCCTCTTTGACATTCTCAGGTTTTTAATTCTGCATTCACAATCCAAATGACAATTGTTTTTCCTAAAAACAATTGTACAAAATTATTGCCAGGTCGTACAACTGATATAGTGGTCAGTAATACTGTTATTATTCCTCATGTACTCACAGTTAACTGATGCAAAGTTTGTTGAAAGGACAATACTTCTTACAGTCTTCCTCTTCTGAGTAGCAGGCAGCTGTGAGATGCTTGGGAGATGAACACCTAGTATGATCTAGTCTAGACGAGGAGGAGCTTTACTACTAAGAATTTGCAACACATTTTCACTTTCAGTTTCATACATTGTAAGTAAGGGGGTTGGGGCAGCATGAGGTTAACCAAGTATAAGATTAGAAGGGCAGTGGAGAACAGTGACACACAAGAAGTAAGAAATGTCTCTATCTCCAGCAGAACTGCTTATCACTGTTGTTCATAGTTTGATAGAACATATATATTTGAGTAACATTTATAAAATTCATATGAAAGTTCAATTATGAAATATTAATACATTTTTTTTAAAGCTGGAGTTGGAGTCGGTACATTTCTACCGACTCCGACTCAAACCAAAACTAACTCTGACTCCACGACTCCGACTCCACAGCCCTGCTGCTTCGGACCTGGATTTCTTGGTGGGGGGATGGTTAATAAAGTGGTGAAAAAGGGTTTGTGCATTTTTTTATTTCAAATAAAGAATTTTCCGTGTCTGTAGTTAACTATTTCCTTATAGGAATGGTAATGCACGGGTCTGATGGTGGGTTTACACGTCGCGATATCGGCATCCAACTCCGACCCAACTCCGACCAAAAGTCACGTGGTTCGTGAGTTGGACCAGATATCGTACCTGCGTTGTACTGTTTGAACGTACAACGCGATGCAGGAACGATGGCAAAACGATATCGGGGGTCGAATGAGCGTGCTATTCGACCGCCCGATATCGGATGCCAGTTGGAGCAGGATCGTCCTGTGTGACAGCCCAACTCCGATGTGTAGGGCAACGTCACACATTGACTCCAATGTTAACTGGTCGTTCCTGCGTCGGGGGGCGTAGACATCGTACGGAAGTTGCATCCCGATATCGCGCCGTGTAAACCTCCGATGCGATGCAGGGAAAAGCGCACACAAAAAGCGTGCTCCCGCGTCGTTGGTTACGATATCGGGCCGATATCGGGACATGTAAACCCACCATCAGAGTCCTGACATTACTAATCTGGGCTTAATCATTAACCCCTCATATCACCCCGATGCTACAGCAACAGGGAAGAGCCAGGTAAAACACCAAGAACTGGCAATTCTAATGAATGTGCCAATTTCTGGGGGGCTGTGGGCTGCTATACTGTAGCCTGGGGACCCAATAACTCTGGGCATCACCGTGCTGAGAATACCATGTCCCAGCTGCCTGGCTATCAAAATAGGGTGAAGCCCACGCATTTGTTTAAATTAATTTATGAAAATAATTAAAAAAAAAAAAAAAATGGGATCCCCTGTATTTTGTCAGCCAAAAAACACAGGCAAATGGGGATTGCAGCCTGTAGCTGCTGCTTTATTTACGCTGAAAATCGAAAATACAGGAGACTCCTACGCAAATATTTTAAAATAATTTTTACACCTCTATGATGCCAGGTTCATTGCCAATGGCAACCAATCACATACACCAGCACAATGGATGGGGGCGCAACAGCCAATCACAGATGCTGTCAGAGAGAGGGTGTCTGTGATTTGCTGTTAGAGTCATAGTCCAGTGAATAAATCGGAGGACACGGTAGTGGTGTTACAATTGCGATGTCCTCGGTAAGAATAATGCTGTGGTTTAATCACTGTTTTGCTTTTTTTTTTTTTTTTACAGTCCCCCAACCAAACCTAAACAGTAACAAAAGACTTCTCGGAGGAGTCAGTGTTATGGTGGGTTTACACACACCAATTTATCTGTTCAATATCTGAACAGATCTCTGGTTGCAGTGAAATCATGGACACATTGTATCATTTGTACAAAGCCACAAAATGGAACAATGTGTCCATGATTTCACTGCAACTAGAGATCTGTTCAGATATTGAACAGATAAATTGGTGTGTGTAAACCCACCATTAGGGGTCCGTGACCAACCAATAGGTGTTCAATATGGACCACGAACTTTACAGTTCAGGTTCAGCCATCACTAGCCATGATCCTTTTTATGATCTGTATATTCTCTTTACCTTCCTCCTCTGCCAAGGAGATGTGGTATGATCAGACCATGTCCCTGTACAGTCAGACACATCCATTACACAGTACATAGCAGGGGCACATATATAAGATTATCTCAGCACAGGAGATGTGGTATGGTCAGACACATCCATTACACAGTACATAGCAGGGACACATATATAAGACTAGATTAAGGCCTGATGCTATCGCATAGGGAGGGTTGGACTGCGCCACATCCAAGATGGCATCCGGTAAGTCTCACTAGACTTCCAGAACGCCATCTTGGATGTGGTGCAATCCAACATGGCAGGCGGGAAGTATCGCGAGACTTCCCGGCCGCCATCTTGGATATCGCAAGATCCAACATGGCGGCGGGTAGTCTCGCGAGAAATCATCGTCGAGGATAGATGTCGCCAGACGGGGCAGATCCAACATGGCGTCGGCGTCGCAGAGAAAAAGATGGGATGTCGGCGGAGAAGATCTGATGTCGGCAGCGGCACGCAGGAGACGATGGGATGTCGGCGGCGTGCTAGCGGACGGGTGTCGGTGAGTATAGATGTCAGCGTGAGAGTACATGGGGGTATGAGTGTGAGACTGTATAGAGAGGGGGGTGTATGTGAAGTGGCCAGGGGATCGCGTGTGTGGGGAGGTGCAGAAAGAGAGGGAGGGGTGAGGAGTGTGATGGTGTGTCAGTGGAGATTGTGAGGCACAAGAGAGGCCTCCGATGGCGGTAGTGGGGCATTGAAAGCCCCGCTACCGCCAAAGGTCGGCCATCTTGGACCACCCACGACGGGGTGTAAAGTCAACTTCAGTCGGATGTGACGTAGCGATACCGTTACCTAGTGACGGAAGTTGGCTTAGGGCTTTTATTATAATAGATAGAACACATACAGCCGTACCGGTGTGCAGCGGTGCCAGTGTGCAGCGGTACCGGAGTCCAGGAGGAGACAGCAGGCGGGTGCGGTCAGGAGGGAACCAGGGGACAGTGGCCGAGTGCGGGCAGCAGGGGGCCGGGGAACAGCGGCTATGTGCGTGCAGGAGGGGGCCGGGGGACAGTGGCCGGATGCGGGCAGGAGGGGGCCAGGGGGACAGCGGCCGGGTGCTGGCAGTAGGGGGCCAGGGGGACAGCGGCTGGGGGCGGGGGGGGGCCCTCCTGGCCGCACCCGGACTCTGTTCCCCGGCCCTCTCCTGTCCGCAGCAGAGTGCTTAGCAGAGTATAAGGCGACTCAGTGGTTAGCAGAGTTTACGGCGGCTCAGTGGTTAGCAGAGTATATGGGGGCTCAGTGGTTAGCAGACTTTACAGCGGCTCAGTGGTTAGCAGAGTATACGGCGGCAGAGTGGTTAGCAGAGTATACAGGGGCTCAGTTGTAAGCACAGTATACGGTGGCTCAATAGTTAGCACCATATATGGAGCCTCAGTGGTTAGCACTCTATTGTGGCTCAGTGGTTAGCACTGTATATGGTGGCTCAGTGGTTGGCACTGCATATGGTGGCTCAATAATTAAAGCAGTAATGTGGCTCAGTGATTAGTACTGTATACGGTGACTCAGTGGTTAGCACTCTATGGTGGCTAAGTGGTTGGCACTGTATATGGTGGCTCAATAATTAGAGCAGTAATGTGCCTCGGTGGTTGGCACTGTACGGTGGCTCAGTGGTCGGCACTGTACGGTGGCTCAGTGGTCAGCACTGTACGGTGGCTCAGTGGTCGGCACTGTACAGCGGCTCAGTGGTCAGCACTGTAGGCCGGAGGGGGCAGAGTGGTCAGCGGAGGCCGGGGGGGGCAGAGTGGTCAGTGGAGGCCGGGGGGGCAGAGTGGTCAGCGGAGGCCGGGGGGGGCAGAGTGGTCAGCGGAGGCCGGGGGGGGCAGAGTGGTCAGCGGAGGCCGGGGGGGGCAGAGTGGTCAGCGGAGGCCGGGGGGGCAGAGTGGTCAGCGGAGGCCGGGGGGGGCAGAGTGGTCAGCGGAGGCCGGGGGGGCAGAGTGGTCAGCGGAGGTCGGGGGGAGCAGAGTGGTCAGCGGAGGCTGAGGGGGGGGGGCAGAGTGGTCAGCGGAGGTCAGGGGGAGGGCAGAGTGGCAGCGGCAAAGAGATACTTACTTCCCGGCCGCCATCTTGGTTTCGGCCTGTCCGGGGCGGCGACATTCAAGATGGTGGGCGGTAAGTCTCGGCCGCCATCTTGCATGTCGCCACTCTGAACAGGGCGAAACCAAGATGGCGGGCGAGAAGTCTCACGATACTTCCCGGCCGCCATCTTGGTTTTGCCATGTCTGGGGCAGCGACATTAAAGATGGCGGCCGGGAAGTCTCGCAAGGCGAGACTTCCCGGCCGCCATCTTGCATGTCGCCACTGTGGACAGGGCGAAACCAAGATGGTGGGCAGGAACTCTCGCGAGATTTTCTGGCCGCCATCTTGGTTTCGCTGTCTACGGGGCGGCGACATGCAAGATGGCGGGCGGAGCGGCGAGAGGCAAGATGCAGGAAGACGGAGGCGTCACAGAGAAGAGGATGGCTGCGATCGGGTGTGCGGACGGGTGGTAAGTATAATGTCAGCGTGGAGGGACAGAGCAGCAGCTTATAATCGGTAGAGGGGCAGTGAAAGTCCCCACTACCGACAAAGCGGCGGCCATATTGGTTAGGGTTAGGTAGCTTCTAAGCCAGCTTCTGTCGGATGTGACATCATAAACGTTACATTAGTGACGGATGCTGGCTTAGGGGAATTATTATATAGCATTATCTCAGCACAGAAGATGTGGTATAGTCAGACCATGTCACTGTACAGTCAGACACATCCATTACACAGTACATAGCAGTGACACATATATAAGATTATCTCAGCACAGGAGATGTGGTATGATCAGACCATGTCCCTGTACAGTCAGACACATCCATTACACAGTACATAGCAGGGACACATATATAAGATTATCTCAGCACAGGAGATGTGGTATGATCAGATGATTTCACTGTATGGTCAGACACAGCCGTTACACAGCACATAGCAGGGGCACATATATAAGATCATCTCAGCACAGGAGATGTGGTATATTCAGACCATGTCTCTGTACAGTCAGACACAGCCATTACACAGTACATAGCAGGGACACATATATAAGATTATCTCAGCACAGGAGATGTGGTATAATCAGACCATGTCTCTGTACGGTCAGACACAGCCGTTACGCAGCATATAGCAGGGGCACAAATATAAGATCATCTCAGCACAGGAGATGTGGTATATTCAGACCATGTCTCTGTACAGTCAGACACATCCATTACACGGTACATAGCAGATACACATATATAAGATTATCTCAGCACAGGAGCTGTGGTATGATCAGACCATGTCCCTGTATGGTCAGACACATCCATTACACAGCACATAGCAGGGACACATATATATTATCTCAGCACAGGAGATGTGGTATGATCAGACAATGTCTCTGTACAGTCAGACACATCCATTACACAGCACATAGCAGGGACACATATATAAGATTATCTTAGCACAGGAGATGTGGTATGATCAGATCAAGCCCTGTATGGTCAGACACATCCACTACACAGTACATAGCAGGGACACATATATAAGATTATCCCAGCACAGGAGATGTGGTATGATCAGACAATGTCTCTGTACAGTCAGACACAGCCATTACACAGCACATAGCAGGGACACATATATAATATTATCACAGCACAGGAGATGAGGTATGATCAGACCATGTCCCTGTATGGTCAGACACATCCATTACACAGTGCATAGCAGGAACACATATATAAGATTATCACAGCACAGGAGATGTGGTATGATCAGACCATGTCTCTGTACAGTCAGACACAGCCGTTACACAGCACATAGCAGGGACATAAGAGATCTTAGCAAAGGAACATTTTTTAAACAACCAATAATGGAAAATATTATTCTTCCAAGATGTAATAATTAAAATGAACTTAGTTTACAGGACAACATCTTTAGCAATTAAAATGTAAAAATAAACCATAACTTACTGAAGAGATTTTTTATATAAATCAGCAATATTTAATATATAGTATAAATGCACAACTTGAAAGTCATTATGACAACGTACTGTACAGCCCAGGCTTAAAACAAAATTGGATAAATACAAGTCACAAGGAATCAGCCAGATCTGCCATTTCTTATAAAAATAAAACTGTGTAAAACAACATCCATGGAGGAAGCCTGTGGAGAAATGTGCATTATTGCTACTTCAGAGACGATTCAGTAACAAGGCAACCAAGAAATCCACAGGGAGAAGAGTTTCTTAGAAATTCTACTTGCTCTTAGGGATCTCTCCCATATCAACTTGGCAGAAACAACAGATGCCACCATGTTTACCGAGAACCAAGACCTGAAAGACAGCGCACTGTCCAATCACAAGAGCATCTTATACGAAGGCTTGGAACGGCCAGCAGACAAGCACAGACACATGTATATTCTGCTCTATATACAAGATCTGGTGCTCCTATCCAGTAAAAGCAGCCAACTAGAAACACATTGCGGGAGTCGTACACATGGATGTTCTTAAGAAAAAACAAAACCTCCTGTCTATCATATCATGCTTGTATACTCTCTCCAAATGTAAAGTAGACTCCAGTAGTATAAGGCTGTGTGCCCACATTGCGTTTCATAGAGTTTTTCATGTGTTTTTTCTTGCATAATTTGTCACAAATCTGCAACCAAATCCTCATGCCAGGAAAGTCAATGAGAGTCCTACGTATTGTGCACAAGTTCAGGATCTTTTCCTTGAAGGTTTTGGTACGGCATCTCTGACTCCTAAAATATATGACAAATTGGGTACAGTAGTTCAATACAGAATGTGCTGAATATTAGGAATTATTATGTTTATCTAAATGTCCTGATTATTGTATCATATTAATGCTGAAAGCCTGATGCTCACATAGTGCTTTAATAGATTTAACACTTAAACATGAACCATGTATGAGGGAGTCGGAGTCAGGGAAATGGAGGGTACCGTTACACAAGGCCATATCACTGGCGACGCTTGAGGCCCCCGCACGTTTTTGGCGCCCCGCCAGCATCGCCGTCACGTGTTTACACGCAGCGATAACTCCGGCGACGCACCGGCGATGTTACAGCCGACATCGCCACTGGGGTGTCTAAAAACCCCAGCGGCGATGCTGTAACATGGGAGCCTATGGCTCCCATCACTGATCGGCATGTTACATGGGGCGACGTTTACACATCGCCCCACAGTGCTCGCCTGGTTTCAGAGCGGTGCTGAGAAACCAGGCGACCACTCAAAGGCGATATTTAGCATCGACATCGCCCCTTTACATTACATTTTGTAGTAGCAAATTTCCTGCCAGAAGATGCAGAAATGTCTGCAATGTGGGCACATAGTCCAAGAGATCACCCGGACTACCAACATACAGTAATGGGCAAATCTGGAAGTGCATTTGGCAGGATCAGTGCGTCATACGGGAATAAGAACCAAACAGAATGGACTGTATTACATCAGTGGTAGCAAAATATTGTGTATGCAAGAAGCACTCCCTTCAGTGTTCATCCTCTTCATATATTGGTTTGGGCAGCAGGAATCGACTTACAGGTTCCAATTAAAGCAGTATTATATTAAAGCACCACTCCTGAGATTTTCATTATTGCACCACTGGAGTGGTGTTGTGAATGCAGGTATCCCACCCTCCTGTATTATACTCACCTGCTGCCATATTCTTTTGTTTCCTGACAGCAGCTGCAGCGTTTCATGGAGTATGCCAGAGGTGATAATCCATGCACCTATATGAGGGCCTTGCTCTCAAATCATTCTGGCTCTTATAGAGAAGCATTGGGAGTCTGTGACGTAACTTCTGACTTCCAGCCATTCAGAACTTACAGCACAAAATGGTGCCGCAGGACTGGAAAGGCGTTGGAAAAAGGTGAAACTGACAGAAGGCCAGTATATGACAGGGGTCTTAGATTTAACCCCTTCCTGACCTATGACGTAGGAGGACGTCATGGGCTGGAAAGGGGTGTTTGATGTGAGCTCCGGCGCGGAGCTTACATCAAAGCCCCGACATCTCAGCTGATCTCATCAGCTGAGATGTCAGGGTAACAACACCGATTGGATTCGGGATCCGATCGGTGCGGTTAACCTCCTGGATCCTGCTGTCAATCACTGACAGGGGGATCCAAGGCGGCCGTGGAAGGGAACGCTCCTTTCCCCGCCTGCATTGGAGATCCCGCGATAATATCGCAGGATCTCCGGCGGTCATGTGACAGCCCGGGGTCTTGGCTAGACCCCTAATGCTGTCAGAAGGGACTTCCGGGTTGTGGTTGGCAGGCGCTGCCAACCACAACAGGTCAACAATTCCGGGAGATACAGATGAGCTGCAGCTCATCGGTATCTCCTAGAAGCGATCAGACTGTGCATCAAGGTGCCTCTTAAAAACGCAGTGTAAAAATAAGAATTAATAAAAAAATAAAATTTTTAAAAACCTGTAAAAAAAAACAAAAAAAAACAAAACAAAACACATAAAAGTTCAAATCACCCCCCTTTTCCCCCATTCACAATATAAGTATTCAAAAAATAAGAAAAAAAAATACACGTTTGGTATCGCCGCGTTCAGAATCACCCGATCTATCAACATATAGAATCATTTCATGAGAGCCCTAAACCGCGTAATGATAAAAATGGTCCAAACGTCAAAATTAGGTTTTTAGTCGCCACAACTATAAAATTGCTATAAAATGTGATAACGGGCGATCAAAACAGCGCATCCATCCAAAAATGATATTATTAGAAAGGTCATCTCAAGACGCAAAAAATAAGCCGTCACGCGGCCCCAGATCCCGAAAAATGAGAACGCTACAGGTTGCAAAATATGGCGCAAAAAGTGCATTTTTTTCCCCCAAACTTCAAAGTTTTTTTTCATCACCTAGATACCAGTAAAGATACACATGTTGGGTGTCTACGAACTCGTACCAACCCGAGGCATCACCCCGTCATGTCGGTTTTACCATATAGTGATCATGGCAACTAAAATACCCAAAAAACAAACGTGTTATTGTACTTTTTTTTGCAATTTCACTTGGAATTTTTTTGCAATATCCTTGTACACTAATTGCATCTGAAAGTACAACTCGTCCCGTAAAAAACAAGCTGTCATGTCTATATTGACAAAAAAATAAAAAAGTTATGGCTCTTGGAAGCAGGGGAGAAAAAAATGAAAATGAAAAACAAAACATTCCCTGGTCATGAAGGGGTTAAAGCACCACTACAGCACTGAAACTAAAAATGCTGGAATGGTGCTTTATTCTATGCATATGGGAAACACATTCCATGTAACTGTCATTAGGCTGGCTTCACACTGCAGTTTTTTCACTGATCAGTGTCTATTCAGTTTGTGTGTCCAAACCAGGAGAGGAACTAGGAGAGTCTCCAAATCTCAGAACAGTTGTCAATCTTTCAATTATAGTTTTTCTCTCCTGGTTCCTCTCCTGGTTTTGGCACACAAACCTGATCGAACCTGATCAGTGAAAAAACTGCAGTGTGAAACCAGACTTATACAGGTGCATCTCAATGAATTAGAATATAATCAAAAAGTTAATTAATTTCGGTAATTCAATACATAAAGTGAAACACATATACAGTATTATATAGAGTCATTATAAACAGAGTGATCGATTTCAAGTGTTTATTTCTGTTAATGTTGATGATTATGGCTTACAGCCAATGAAAACCCAAAGGTCATTATCTCAGAAAATTAAAGTAGGGAGGATGAAGGGTCTGTGAGATAAAATATTACCTAAATAGTTATCAGAGGCTTCACCTTGTGTGGTTGTGAGAGTCACAACCACTATAACAGCATATTACGGCTGCTGAAGACCCCAGCGTGGTGCATATATAGTAGGGAAGATGAAGGGTTAAAAACCGTGCTCCCGTATTCCATGAGACATCAAAGGATGAATATAATATTGATTTATTAGTCAACACGTTTTTAGGGCTCCCTGTTCCCTTCCTCAGGACAAATCAATACCAGGCGTTTCAGGGAGACCTAAATGGGCTGACGATTAAGTCAATATTATATTCACCCTTTGAGGTCTCCTGGAATATGGCAGCGTGGTCTTTAACCCTTCATTCTCCCTACTTTCATTTTCTGACAAAATAACCTTTGGGTTTTCACTGTAGGCCATATTCATCAACATTTACAGAAATAAACACTTGAAACAGATCACTCTGTATTTAATTAGCGAAATAAATGAACTTTTTGATGATTTTATAATTAATTGAGAAGCATCTGTATATTCTAATAAGGTCACAATGTAGATATGGATGATGATTCTGCAGCATGATCCTACAATAGTCCCTATTGGACAGACCATCAGTAAATTTGGCTTCCATTACCACTCTTATGCTGATTACACACAACTATACACTTCATCCCCTGAACATACCCCCGCTGTATTACATTACAGAAAGCCAATGACTGTCTAACAGAAGTTTAAAATATCATATCCACTCTATAAGTGAAACTCAACCTTTCCAAAACTGAACTTCTTATGATCCTGCCCTCCACTAACCTCCCTAAATCTGACATCTCTCTCTCAGTGTGCGGCACCACAATAATGCCTAGGCAGCAGGTTTGCTGTCTGGGTGTTATGTTTGATGCTGATCTTTCTTTCACTTCCTATATACAATCTCTCGCCTGCTCTTGTCACCTGCAACTGAAGAACATCTCTAGAATTCGCCCCTTTCTCACCATGTAAACAACTAAAACCATCACAGTGGCCCTGATCCACTCCTGCCTTGATTATTGCAACTCTCTATTAATTAGCCTCCCCCTCACTAGGCTTCCCCCTCTCCAGTCCATCCTTAATGCAGCAGCCAGGATCACCTATCTGGCTAACCCCGTTACTCGGATGCTTCCACTCTGTGCCAGTCATTGCATTTCACCCACAAAGCTTTTCATGGTGCAGCACCTCCCTATCTCTCTACCCTCATCTCTGTCTATCACCCCACCTGTTTCTTTGCCCTGGGAGTGACTTTAGACTCACTTCTGCACTAATCTGCACCTCCCATTCCCAGCTCCAAGACTTTTCCCGAGCTGCACCAACTCTCTGGAATGCTCTACCCCATGAAATTAGGACTATCCACAACTTACTTAGCTTCAAGAGCTCACTGAAAACACATCTTTTCAGAGCGGCCTATCATTCTCCCTAATCAGAGTCATTCAGACTTAGGTTATCCACTACTTCCCTGAACATTACTGTTTAACTCCATCAGACCCAAAAGCTCTACACAGAATGGCTGGTGGCCACTTACTCCACTCTCATCTATTCCACACTTTCTCAAGATGGCTGAACCATGATTGTAAATAAGACCCTGTACTTTGTGTCACCCCCACCTTATTGTAGATTGTAAGCTCTTGGGAGCAGGGTTGTCATTATTTTGTTGATTATTAATTATTGTGTCTTCCAAAACTGTTTATGACTGTTTGTCTGTATATAAATCTCTGAATTGTTAAGCGCTGTGGAATATGTTGGCGCAATATAAAGATTATTAGTCTTAGATAGTGAGAGTAGTGAGTTGTTGAATAAGTCTCAAGTATTTCATGTGCGATTGAAATTGTCCTTAGAATTGCTCCATTAAAGCGAACCTGTCACCCCCTCCAGGCATCTAAAGATAACATAGCCACCTTCTGCAGCACTAAGGCTGCATTCTGACAAGGTGTCTATAGCATTTATGCTCCCTTGATTCATTGAAATAAAGACATATAAAATCTGTTTCAAACCAGATCCAAGACCGGGAGGCGGGTTTTCAAGTGTCTGTCTCCTTCCTCTGTGGTGTCAGTCATCCCTCTCTGCTCTCTGTGCACCGCCTCCAGGGCCATCTCCCTGCATTACAGAGCTTTGTCAGCTCTGCTACAACATAGAGCTGCTGTTATAAGAGACCGCACAGTAGTAAATCTTGCAGGAGGATCCTGAGCAGACAAAGCACTGCCTGCTACATAGCAGCCCTTGAGCTGAGCTGTCAGCAGTGCAGCAGAGTTGAGTTTGTGCTTTAGATCAGGGGCTGAAAAGCAATGCTGCTGGGTACAAGAAACTGAAAGTGAAAACAGCTCAGCTCAAGGGCTGCTACGTAGCAGGCAGTGCTTTGTCTGCTCAGGATCCTCCTGCTAGATTTACTACTGTGGGGTCTCCTATAACAGCAGCTCTATGTTGTAGCAGAGCTGACAAAGCTCTGTAATGCAGGGAGATGGCCCTGGAGGAGGTGCACAGAGAGCAAAGAGGGATGACTGACACCACAGAGGAGGGAGACAGACACATGAAAACCCGCCTCCCGGTCTTGGGTCTGGTTTGAAACAGATTTTATAAAAGTCTTTATTTCAGTGAATCAAGGGAGCATAAATGCTATAGACACCTTGTCAGAATGCAGCCTTAGTGCTGCAGAAGGTGGCTATGTTATCTTTAGATGCCTGGAGGGGGTGACAGGTTCGCTTTAAGCAAATGTCTTATTTGCACATATACTGTAGGTCTGATATAGAGGGGGGAGCGGCCTTTTTCCAAAACAGGGGATTAACTTATGGAGACATTTCTATACAACTGATCACCGCAATATATTTTGCTTTTACGTTTTGGAAAGCCTTGCCTGTCAATACATTAATTAAATGCCTTTTCAATTTTGCCATATTTTGTATGATTATACAATTGTTACTGTATAGTTTTAAAATCATTCCTAACAATTTCTCCTGTTTTCTCCATTTTATAGTGCACAGGCTTATTATCCCCAGACATAATAGCGAGTGAGGCAGATGGTGTGGATGAACACAGTATGTCGCGGTGTAGCAGAACACTATGGTACATGCCTAAAGATGGTTATAAAGTGCAGAACCAGATCATGCAAAACAGCACAGGAAACTTATAAAGATGTGTGGGATCCTCCATTGTGTCTAATACACACAATACACATATGACAAGCCCCAGCATGCTCCACACAGGCACTTTCTGTTTCCAATTTTGCAGATTATCTTCTGCTATAATCTCCTTGGCAGAATAAACACAGAAAGGCAAAATGCAATGATATAATTAAAGCAAAATGAAAGATAAATGGAGTGCAGAAGCAAGTAATACTATTTCTACTGATGAAAGGGGACGTAGACCAGGCATGAATTACATGAATGACCTTCCTGATCCGAGTTAATAGATGAGCTTATCTCCGTGCCATCTTGCAGATTTAATCATGCGTGTATTCTGCAGAATGTCAGCAGGCACAGAAGACCCTTGTTTATTCAGTCTGGAGACCCCCAGCTCAACAGAACATGCTCAACTAAGTAAAAAGAAAAATAAATATTCTGCAAAAGCCATTGGTGGTATTTTAACCCTTTACACTAGTGCATCTCAATGAACTAGAATGTAAAAATTAATGTAATATTGCCATGTTTCAGGGCGTTTCTAGGAGTCCTGCAACACGTTGACTAACAAATCAATATTATATTCGTACTTTGACGTCTTGTGGAATACGGCAGCGTGGTTTTTAACCCTTCATCCTCTGAAATAAGGACCTTTGGGCTTTCATCATAATCATCAACATTAACAGAAATAAACACTTGAAATAGATCACTGTGTTTGTAATGTCGCTATATAATATACTGTATGTGTTTCACTTTTTGTATTGAATTACTGAAATAAATTAACTTTTTGATGATATTCTAATTCATTGAGATGCACTGATACCGTTAAAATACTTCTGTGACTGATATTGAAATGGCTTTTAAGAAATAGAATTTATTGGCTGAAATTGTCTTTGCTATACAATATGCAACAAGAAAATACTGAAATAAATAATGAAATTATAGATTTTCTAGAAGAAATAGGAGTAGGGAAAAAAGGAGTTACAGCTATGGACTGGCACTTGAAACTCCTAGAGATGGCTGGGGTATTTCAATATGATTTAGTAGAGAGGTTTAATCATGGAGAAAGGATGTTGGGCTAGGTGCAACCGTCTGCCAGAACAACATCACCTGAATGGAAATCAATAGTTACTTGTGTCTGTCTGGCATAGTTTCTGCCCGTTATAGGACGCCACATGACTTCCTACAAAACTAATGTGAACTGTTTAGGCCCTCATCTATTTCTCCTGTGGTGACGTTGGCTAGAAATTGGACTCTCCATGAAAGGTTTCCTCACATTGACAAAACGAAGAGTAGATGTGTCCCATTATGGTCAATAAGGCCATTCTGTTTGAGTTTGCATCCATCCTATGACCAGGGCTGTGGAGTCTGAGTCAGAGTCATGGAGTCGGATTCAGGGAAATTGAGGGGTTGGAGTTGGATGTGTGGCTTACTGACTTCACAGCCATTGTTATGGAGTCAGAGTCGTGGAGTCGGATGTTTGGTTTACCGACTCCACAGCCCTGATTATAACCTTTCTACATGAATTTCGACCAAAACGGAACTGAAAATGCCGGTGTGGACAGAGCGGATGGCTGGAAGCATCTGCAGAAAGATCCACTCGGAGCATTTTTCAAGTCGCTTGTATTGCAATTTACATGGAATGAAGGAGAGTAGGAGGAGTAATATTTGGTTCTACTCATTTAATGGTAATCTGTCACCAAGTTTTTGTACCTCATCTGATAGAGCATGATGTAGGGGCAGAGTCCCTTATTCAAGCAATGTATCGTTTGGTTTACTGGGTGCAGCTGTTCTGATAGAATCAGTTTTTTTCTGTTGCAGATGTAAGGGTGCCTTCACACTGTGGCGTGACCCGGTCCGGGGCTGTCCGGGATGACCCCGACAGCCGCGGACTGGATCAGCACACAGGACTGGAAGGCTAATATGCCCTCCGGTCCGGTGTGAAGCCGCACGCAGTTCCAGCTGCTGATAAGTCAGGACCACAGCGCCGTAGTCCTGACCTGTCAGCGGCTGCAGCTGCGTGCGTTGCACACCGGACCGGATTGAAAATTAGCCCTCCAGTCCTGTGTGCTGATCCAGTCCGTGGCTGTCGGGGTCATCCCGGACAGCCCCGGACCGGGTCACGCCACAGTGTGAAGACAGCCTTAGGCTGCTTTCATATCAGGAGTAATTTACAATCGTGGCAGATCCGGAAGGTTTTGCCACATGTGCCGCGTAGTGGCCAACTTGTGGCAAGCCCCATTCATTCTCTATGGCACTTGCTTTCAGGTACGGCATCCTAGCAGCGTTTTCTTTGCGTGGCTGCAAGTGCCTGATCCGCACTTGCCACACCTGAACACAAGTCCCATAGAGAATGAATGGGGCTTGCCACAAGTTTGCCGCTATGCAGCATCTGCCAGATCTGTTGCAAGCCGCAGCTACCGCTGACGTGAAATTTCCTTAACATTGAATGTGGTGCCCTGTATAATCCCGCTCACACATCCGATTGGCCGCTTTCTGTGTGCACTATATATAAACAGTGGAGGGCGCGGAGTTACACAGAGAGAGCAATTGACTGGAAGGCACAAGACACCTAGTCCTGTAGTGATAACCTTCTGCTGATAAACTTCCAATTTTAGTAAAACAACAACACACAGCCTACTAAGTGTAACATTGTTTAAAAATCGGTGGATCAACCCCTACATCATGCTGTTCTCCTGCTTCGCTTTACGGGTTCTTTCTTGTTATTCCTGGGTCCACAAATTCTTTAAAGCTGGCTTTTTTAAATGTATTTGACCTTTCCATGGGAGCAGATTTGTTTTGAAGTAAAGAAGCACACTAGCAGTAATTTTATATTTGTTAAGTGCATTTGTAGCAATACTTGGCATGATGATCAGCTTGGATTTTTACCCTTTACAAGTCATCAAAATAAAAGTGAAATGTACAGCAATGGGTGTTCTGTTAATGAGCCACTGACAGGAGCCGACACCTCGGAAAGGTTATTATCAGAATGGGAAAAAGGCATTTCTAACAAGAACATTAAATCAGAAGGTGAAAGACAACGATAATCAGAAACTGGGAGATAAAGACACTGGACAGCATCCATGTATATACAATAATACTGCCTTTATACTTGCAGATTTCATTACATGCAGATGAGCAGATGATTATGTAACAACATCGTATAATGATGACTATGTAATATTACAAGAACAACGTGAGGCGTCACTCTCCACTATCATATTCCTATCTCAGGGCATGTCATTCTGTCCAGGGATTCAGCAGGGTGGGGAAGCCTAACAGAATATGCTGTGAATACAGGATACACATTGCTACAGGCTTATTCTCACAGCGCAGAATGTGAATACCCCATTGTATCAAACTGCATTATTCCCAGATAGCCACAAATATAAAGAACATGATGAATGGGATTGTAATTATCTGTGTCAAGTCTGCATACATTATACTCTATATAATACAGAAAGGTGACACGCTGCAGTGTCACCCTATCAACCATTATTTCCGTAATTAATCAGAGGTCATGTACTGTTAGAGCCCTGAATGGGTGCACGGTCAGTGTCTAATTCTGAAATGTAACTTCTCACCTTATATGACTCCAGGATTAAGACAGAGCAATCAGACCTGCGGCGTTCAGTACATGCCCAGTGAATGAACAAGGCTTTCCATACCCCATCGCCTTCTCAATGAAAAACCTCCAGCACTTTACTATTAAACAATGTCGTCAGGTGATGCACATAGGCGCTGCTCTTTACATCCACACATCATACAATGTATGTTACACATGAAGCATGCTACGTCTTAGAAGATATCCAATAATCTACACAAAAATGATGGAATAGTTTTCTTATTTATCCTTTAAAAATATGATTGCACAAATATTACAACAGTCACAAGTTCCAAGTTTCTGCCCCACATACAAATTCAATAAAAATTATGTCTTTTCTCATTGGAGCCATTCCATGGTGCTGGTCCCCCCCCCACATAAAAATTTGTATTCAGAACTCCAATAGACTTAAAGGGAACCTGTCAGGTGGTTTATGTTCCCCCAGCTATCACTGTCTGTACCTGTAGCTTCATAGTACTAGTCTAACCATCCCTGTCTGAGCTCAGAGTGTAATGATAAAGGTGAAGAAAGACTACTTATACACTTACATTTTCTTATGTGAATGAGGCAATGTAGCCACATTGGAGGATGTAGTCACTCTGGTAGGTTAATAGTTACATTTCTGCCAAACATCAGAAGATGCTGCAGGACCTGTGTGATGTCACGATCATGTGACTATAATAAGTCTTCATAGCCCATAATGATCTTTCCTGCTTAGCTCCACCCACTATGGTCACATGATCGTTACATCACACAGGACCTTTATACAGAGAAAATTTCAGTGAGTTAAAGGGAACCTGACCCTGCATCTTTCTACCTGTCCCTGCACCCCCTCTTATCATTTCTAGCCATCCCTTTTGCAGAAAAAAATCGATTTTGTAAAGTAGAGAAGAGGTTATATTTACCTCCGTCCTGTGTGAGTTCTCTGTTTCTGAATTAGTCACAAAAGGAGTGCCTGTCTGCTGCTCCCTTGTAATTATGCACGCCCCTCTCAGCTTGCTGCCTTGCTAAGAGCCTGGCCGCGTCATGAAAGGGGCGGCGCTAAATCCTGTCATGCCGGTAGCCCCACCCCCTTTCATGATGCGGCCAGGCTCTTAGCAAGGCAGCAAGCTGAGTGGGGCGTGCATAATTACAAGGCAGCAGCAGACCGGCACGCCTTTGAGACCAATTCAGAAACAGAGAACTCACACAGGACGAGGTAAATATAAACTTTTCTCTACTTTACAAAATCGATTTTTTCTGTAAAAGGGATGGCTAGAAATGATAAGAGGGGGTGCAGGGACAGGTATAAAGATGCGGGGGGGCAGTTTGTGGGTTCAGGATCACTTTAACTATTAACCTGCTAGAACGACCACGTCGTCCAAGTTGTAGTCACTGCCTCAGAAAATGTAAGTGTATAAATGCTTTTCTTTCACCTTTAAAGCGAACCTGTCACCCCCTCCAGGCATCTAAAGATAACATAGCCTCCTCCTGCAGCACTAAGGCTGCATTCTGACAAGGTGTCTATAGCATTTATGCTCCCTTGATTCACTGAAATAAAGACTTTTATAAAATCTGTTTCAAACCAGACCCAAGACCGGGAGGCGGGTTTTCAAGTGTCTGTCTCCTTCCTCTGTGGTGTCAGTCATCCCTCTCTGCTCTCTGTGTGCCGCCTCCAGGGCCATCTCCCTGCATTACAGAGCTTTGTCAGCTCTGCTACAACATAGAGCTGCTGTTATAGGAGACCCCACAGTAGTAAATCTAGCAGGAGGACGAGCAGACAAAGCACTGCCTGCTACGTAGCAGCCCTTGAGCTGAGCAGGTTTCACTTTCAGTTTCTTGTACCCAGCAGCATAGCTCCTCAGCCCCTGATCTAAAGCACAAACTCAACTCTGCTGCACTGCTGACAGCTCAGCCCAAGGGCTGCTATGTAGCAGGCAGTATCCTCCTGCTAGATTTACTACTGTGGGGTCTCCTATAACAGCAGCTCTATGCTGTAGCAGAGCTGACAAAGCTCTGTAATGCAGGGAGGTGGCCCTGGAGGCGGCGCACAGAGAGCAGAGAGGGATGACTGACACCACAGAGGAGGGAGACAGACACTTGAAAACCCGCCTCCCGGTCTTGGATCTGGTTTGAAACAGATTTTATATAAGTCTTTATTTCAGTGAATCAAGGGAGCATAAATGCTATAGACACCTTCTCAGACTGCAGCCTTAGTGCTGCAGGAGGAGGCTATGTTATCTTTAGATGCCTGGAGGGGGTGACAGGTTCGCTTTAACATTACAGTACGAGCTCAGACAGGGATGCTTAGAATAGTACTTTGAAACTTCAGTTATAACTTGGGAGGGGCGGGCGGGGGGGGTGCATAAACGAGCAGACAGGTTCCTATTAATGGAAAATCTATTGCTATCAATGAAGCACCAAGACATAGAAGAAAAAACGCTTTATCGAGAAGTATGATGATATGTATACTTAAAATTAAATGATCCAGGTTCCCATTGCACTTGACAGGCCTCCGTGCAGGCTGATATGTGGTGTATGATGTGTATTGGGACTTCACTAAGGTAGGTGCTGGTGAAATGTTTTTCTCTATTTTTCTCTTTGTCATTGCAGCCATAGCACCAGTGTCCAACTGGGATCAAGGGCCCCCTGCTGGAGGTAGATGTCAGTCCTTTCTACACATGTCTGCGAATGGATAACCTCTTTAAGGGGGAACCTGTACCAGGTTTTCCTTACATAAACTAAATCCACCATGCAGTTCATAAGTGCTTAACCTCCACATACCTAAACGTGCTTGACCTCCACATACCTAAAAGAATACCTTTTAGAACACTCCTATGTTATATCCTAATCGGCACAATTCTAATCTGATGCGATTCCCTTGTCTTAGCTCGGTCCGTCCTCTGTTCCCGCAATCCCCGGCCCTTCTGCCATGATTGGCATAGTCGATATCTCCTATGTTATTTGCAGTCTGTTCCACCTGCACAGTTCCCATTCGCTGCAAAGGCACGAGAGCTGGACAGGCTGCGGATGATATAGGAGACATCAGCTATGTCAGTCAAGGCAGGAGAGCCATGGATTGTGGGGTTAGATAGAGTTGGCACTGAGCTCAGACCAGTGATAGCCAATAGAATAGGATGATTAGAGTACGGTGCAGGAGGATAATAAATACTATTTGCTTTGATATTTGGAGATCTGGTGTCACGCTTCATAAAGGAGCCAAACTACACACAGTAAAATAGAAGGGAAAATCTACCAGATTAGATAGAAATAGACAGGAAGGGCAATCCCTGATACGTACCCTAGGCAGGCCTGAGTTCCCCGATATCTTTAGAAGGGTTATTTCAACCCATACATTAATCACATTCCTTTCCCTGTAACTACCCTAAGCTTGGCCGTGACAAGCGTGCAGGGCAGCAGAACTCTAGTCCTGCTCTACAATAACTACACAAAGGGAGTAAGGCAGAGAAGAATAAAAGAAATTTCCAGACATCAGTCTACAGGAACAAGAACAAAGTGTTTTTTCTTTGTACGGCTCACACCTCCACACCAATACCAAGGTATAGCAAGCTATCACTGGCAATAACCAAAGGTGACTACTTATACCAGAGGGGAGTGGATAAAACAGAACAGCTCAGATATGTCATGGCAGAAAGCTTTAACAGACAAAAAAACAGATGTAACCCCTGCAGCACCAGCTCAAGGGATATATGCACAGCTAGCAAGAGTGCAAAGCAGCTCCAACCAGAACAGACATGCGTGTAGCCGCGTGCTGCGACCTTATGACACCTAGAATAGGAGAAGCCACTCTCTGCCGTGAAAGCCCTTTGACAGCTGGGAACTTATGAAATGGTTGCTGGAGTGCTGTTTAAGACATCATAAAGGTAGGGATTTAGGTTTTATAATTGTTATAAAATTACCTCATGGGTGGCCCTAGACTCTATATTCTATATGTGGCAGTGTGTAGTACTGTTATTAGGGCAACACATGACACTAATGTGTTCATTGTTTCATCATTAATATAGGGTCATTTTTATGTATTATTTATGAATGGCACTGAACTTGGACAGAGTTTCAACTTCCAAGTTACTGTAAATCTTCAAAATGATGAACACCTAAGGCTACTTTCACATAACGATTTTTAGGGAGCCGATGTCCTCGCACTGTCTCAAGAGGTCTTCTACTGCTGTACAGGACCTGCTGTGATGTCACAGTCACGTGACCACAGGTTATAAATCGGACAGCATCGGCTCCCTTCTGATGCCTGGAATCGGATGCCAAACAGGCATCCGATTCCGGCATAAAATCGTAGCCTCCGCCTCCAGTCTGGAAAAAAATAAATAAATAAATAAATAAATAAATAATATGCTCACCTATGCCCGAGCCCCCACCGGCTCCCGCTGTCTCCTGCATGCTCTCGGTGTCGTCGCGGTGGCTGCAGAGGTCTTCTTCATCTGTACAGGACCTGCTGTGATGTCACACTCACGTGACCGCAGGTTACACCATGGTAACCTGTGGTCACGTGAGTGTGACATCACAGCAGGTCCTGTACAGCAGTAGAAGACCTCTGGAGACAGTGCGAGGACACCGGGAGCCTGCAAGTGACAGCAGGAGCCGGCGGGGGCTCGGGCATAGGTGAGCATATATATATTTTTTTTAACCCCTTCTCTCCCAGTTTGGAGCAGTTTTACTGTACTGAGCATGCTCAGTACAGTAAAATCGGGTCCGAGGACACATCCGATATCTCCTCGGACCCTGCTCCATAGGGCCCCATGTTAAATTGATCGGACCAAATCGGATGTGCACTAAATGGCATCGGATTTGGTCCGATCTGATTTTGTCCGATTTTATTTTCGGTGCAAAAATCGGAGCATGCTCCGATTTTTGCACCGAAAATAAAATCGGACAGAATCGGATCGGACCAAATCGGATGGCAGTTAGTGCACATCCGATTCGGTCCGATGCCCATAGGGCTGCATGGGGCCAAAAATCGGTCCGATGCTGTCCGATTTTTATCGGACAGCATGGGATTTATAAAATCCGTAGTGTGAAACCAGCCTAATGCACAAGGCAAATCACAAATTGTAAGGGAGGCACATGGATTTCCTTTTGTGTGCATTCAGTCCTACAAAGCGCAGAAGGTACAGTATGAGCGCAATAATGACTGCTGTATTCACAAGGTCTTAACATTATAACATTGCTGTGTTGCTCCAAAAACCTACAAAACCCGTTCCTGACACAAACCAACGATGAAGTGCGTATTTCACTATCTCAAAAAGGTTCTTCCTGACTGTAGACAGCAGTCAAAAGAAAATAAATCCTTCCTTACCTGCTTGTAAATCCAGCTCAGGTTGGTCCTCAGGGACGAGGTGAATGACATCAGAGACGTCCACCTGGTGATTATTGTCTTCTGCCTCATCCTCATTGGAGGATCTTGCTGAAGCGAAACAGATGCTACTCCCAAGCTCCCGGCACAGAAAGAAGTCCCAACACTTAGGCATGAAATCCCAGACAGCTCCTATGGGAGAATTGTAGATAATACTAGCAATTACCAAATGGATGGAATATATTATATTATATATATATATATATATACACATATACATACAGTATATATATATATATATATATATATATATATATATACATACAGTATATATATATATATATATATATATATATATATATATATATATATATATATATATATATATATATATATATATATATATATATATATATATACACACACGGTATATGTAAAAGATGATCACATCTTCCACATGACAATGTAAGTTCATCATTATTTATTATACAACCAGTAATAATAAATATTCTTATTAATTGTGTGAACAGAACTTATCATCATGATTTTCTGAAAAGGCTGAGATCACTTAAGCACATCCAGCAGTATTAAGAATAAGGGTGTGTATGGTAGAGAATAATGATGTAAGAGTTATACTAATGGGAATAGGGAGAGCTTGGAAACGGCAGAATATACCCAAAATATTTCTCATCATTGTGAGATTTTATTAAACAGCTACAACCATCAGGCCTCGGACAGAGAAACGCTGAAGCTGCTCGAAAAGCAAGAACTTCATGTGATTTTCCACACAGGATATGGTGTGATTTTGCTTACTCCTGAAAATGGAACTAAAGGTTTACTAACAAGGTCACATTTTCAGCCTGTACTTCCTCTATACATAGTATATCCCAGAAGTGGAAAGACAAACGGAAAATGTAGGATTGCACCAATAAGCAACGTAAATGTTCACAACGATAACAACTCCGAGATCAACATAAAAAACGTCCCCGACGATATCACTACTGCAAGTCAATTGTAAGGATTAGGTTATAGGATGGAAACAATTTTCCTGTTTTAAGAATACCAAGCTAAGCTCCAGCTATGGCGTGTACATGATCAGAGCTAAACTAAATCCTTGCAAAGCCGGCCAATGTAATTGGAAACACTGACCACAAGCTAAATGTCTCAACAAATGTTGATGCATTCCCTATAATATTAATAATGTGTATTACTAACATATAAAGCTGAATGTGTGTGTGTGTGTGTGTGAGTGTGTGTTGTGTGTGTGTGTGTCCGGGATTGGCATCTGCACCATCGCAGCTACAGCCATAAAATTTTGCACAGTCACACGTCTGGACCCCGAGAGCATCATAGGCTATGTTGTGAGGCGAAATTTTAACACTGCGTGTTCCAATTCACCGAACAATTTTGCCCCTATTTACACAATGGGGAAAAAGTGAAAGGAAAAGTGTTGGAGACAAATTGACAGCTGCCAGATGTGAACAAGGGGGACTTAAAGAATGAGAGTGATGGCGCCAAAGAGTATATACCGTACAGTTGCTAAGGTGGGGCCCCGACATGGGATAATCACCACACACGGGGATATGAACACACACACAAAATGTGCCACACACTATCACGTGTTTGAACACATATACCACCCTCAGCACACATTTCACCACACATACCAAGCTCGCCACATAATCGCCCTAAAACACACACAAGTCTGGTATTATCCTTCAAAAATAAAAATCTGATTAATAAGAAGCCAAGTACAACAAATGTACCATATAGGAAATATGGCAGCTGTCAGTCACATGACCTGTCTATTATGTGTATGTGTGAGCTAATATATACTGTCAGGGGGGAGGGCTTCCTGTTGCCTGAGGATTTATCAGGCTGCCAATAGCAACCAATCACAGCTCAGCTTCTATTTTGCTACAGTTAATTAATTGGTTAATGTAGGCAACAAAGGACATTCTCAGTATAACAAAGCTTGTGTGAGGTAATAGGATGTCAGTTAGGGTGTGTTTGTGGAAAGGCTGATGTCAGTCACATTACCTCTATGTGAGAGGATATAGAAACTGCCAGTTACAGACTATTTTTACCACAATAATGCCTCATAAGAAAAGGAATTCCTTGGCACGAATGTCAGCTGATGCGAAAAGAAAAGCTGCATTACGGGCCAATGAAAAATGTGAAGACCGAGAAACAAGGCTGACACACATGAGAACAGCAGCTGCTTCCTCAAGAGTCAATGAACTTTCTGAGGAGAGGGAAGCGAGGCTTATAGACATGAAAACAAGAGCTGCTTCCTCAAGGGCCAATGAACTTTCTGAGGAGAAGGAAGCGAGGCTTGCAGACATGAAAACAAGAACTGCTCCCTCAAGAGCCAATGAAAGCGAGGCTTGCAGATAAGAGAAGATGATCTGCTTCCACAAGGGCCAATGAGTCATCTCAGCAGAGAGAAGGCTGACTTGCCACTAAGAGAATTGCTATTTCTTCCACCAGGGCACAGGAAATGGTTGGAGATTTGAAACATGCTGCCTTTTGTTACCAGTCAGATATAAACTATCAGGATAATCCTAAAGCTCAGATAGGAAAAATGGACGTGGTCTGCATGTAGTGCAGTGCCCTGAAATGGAAAGATGAACCGCCAGGTTTATGCTGTGCAAATGGCAAGATAAAACTTCCACCTCTCCTGTCACCACCAGATCCCCTAAAGTCTCTAATGACAGGTACCAGTACAATATCAAAGCATTTCTTGGACAACATTAGGAAGTACAACTCCTGCTTCCAAATGCCGTCATTTGGTGCAACAAAAGAAATGTTTACAACAGGATTTATGCCGACATTTAAAGTTCAGTACATGTTTACCACTCAACTGGGTCACTGCTTCCATTACAAGGATAAGAACCTCAATTTCTTCAACTCTTCTTCATGTGAAATGCAGAAGCAAAGGCTCAACGGAGATGCTCTTTAATTCCTAACACTTGCATCACGATTGTATTTTGCAGCAGTTCCTCCACTCCAACAATCCATATGTTCGACTTTTCAAGACTGCACTTGAATGCATGCCAAATGACAATTACAAGGTTGTCATTCGAGCTGACAAAACATACACACACACACACAAGGAATAATAAAGATGGGAATTAGGAAAGCATTTGTTTTCTTTTTACAAGTAAATTATTTTTAATGATGTGTTGTATTATTTACTTAGAGGTTCATATTGACCAGGTCTAACATTGGCCCAACATTATGAACTTCGGGCTTAGTGCCAGCTGGTAATACTCAGCTGACATTATTCCCTTATTACCCAGTCTACCACCGCCACAGGACAGCTGAAAGAGTCTGGTACAGCACCAGAAAACGGCGCTTCTATAAAGGCGCCATCTTGTGGGGAGGCTGCGAGCGGTATTTTGTAGCGTGGAGGGCCCAGAATGCATGGACATCCCACAATGAAGATCCCAGCCTCCAGCTACCTAGTTTTACCTAGATGAATACCAAAAATACAGCAAAGCTCCATGTCTATTTATTTTTGTATTTCAAGAAATAATTGAAAAAGAGGGCTCCCCTGTATTTTGATTACCAGTCAAGTAAAACTAGGCAGCTGATGGTGGGTGGCAGCCCGTACCTGCCTGCTGTACCTATGCTGGTGACCATAAATACAGCAGAGCCCCATGTCCTCAGTTCAAAATCTGCGCTAAATATGCATGAAATACTCATTGCATGAACAGTGCTGCATATGTGCTGTGTATGTAGGCGCTAATATTGAGGTCTATGAGTAAAAATCATGGCAAAATACACTGAAAGAATTGACATGCTGCAGATTTTTCTGTGGAAAAAGGTGTGCCATTTCCACTGCAGGAGTATCCGCAGCATGGGCACAATGTGGCGCTCCACTGGGTAGGCCGCCACCAGAGATACTGCACTCCTCCATTAGAGGGAGAGTAGTGTCTCTGGTCTCCAGGTACTGGGATGGCGCAGTTGAGCTTCACACACACAAACAACACTTAGGAACCCGAGACGGTGGGAGGACCCAAAAGTAAGTAGACGGGAAGAAAAAGCTAAGAACGAGGAGAGAAGTGCAGGAGTGAGGAGAAGGAGGTGTTAGCTGCCGCGGTCTGTAGCAAGGTCACGCTTGCCCTGGGAGGGAACGACTGATGGGTGTGGAGGAAGAACAGATCCCATGTGGTATGGTGTGAGAAGTAGATCCCTGTATGCCTGTATCTAATGAGGGTACAGAGAGGCTGGTGGACGACACAGAGAACCCAGCCCTGAACACGGTGCAGATGCTGTATGCCCGAACCGTTGAGCCGGAGGCTCCAACAGGAGCTGTGGCCAAACACCCGACACAACTTGGAGAAGGCAGCTGAACTTGGGAGCAGTACCTGGGAGGGGTACAATTGAGCACCCGTGGCTGTCGGTACCTGAGCTGTGTGTGCGGAGGTGCTGAGAGCCTGGAGGACAGAGCGGTGTCGTGCTCGCCCCAGAAGAGAAACTACCTTATAGCACTGAGGGACCACCAGAGAAAGAGACACCCAGTAAGAGAGAAAGAGAGACAGGAACACCAACAGAGGCTCAACTGTACTGTCCCATATCTGAAGATAATGCTGAACCAGAGGTTGGCATGGGAAGCACCCGACAGCCTTGCTGAACTACTGAGTAAAAATAATAGAACTCCAGCTGTGATGTGTGACACTTTCGTTAGCGGCGACCACCGGCTGCAGAGGTCGCACGACCTTAAAACTTGTATAGAAGACAATATTTTTAAATGATTTAAAAGTGTAAAAGAAAAAAAAAATAGAAAAAAACAGAACAAACAATTAGCTGGACATTTCCATTAGTGTGGTCCTCACGGCAGAGAGAGAATCTGTTCTTTGAATAGACAACTGTGTATTGTGAGGTAGCGCACCGGGGTACTCACTTGGCATGGGGAAATGACATTAGCAACTACATTTTTAACAGGTAACAGAACACAGTAGTTTATTTTTCACGCCATAAACCACTGGTAACACACAACACCCTTTACATTTTCACATATAACATACAATAGAAAAAAATGTCTGCACTCACCGGTAATGGATCTTGACAAATTTATTTCTTGTTCATCCTAAAAGTCTTGAACAATACAACAAGGGAGGGGGAGCAGGGGCGGTGGACGACGCCGTGGAGAGGACCCGTGGAAGCGGTATACGACTGCGAAATGGCAGGCCGTCGTCCGCCGTCCCTGCACCCCCTCCCTTGTTGTATTGTTCAAGACTTTTAGGATGAACAAGAAATAAATTTGTCAAGATCCATTACCGGTGAGTGCGGACATTTTTTCTATTGTATGCTATGTGGATATCCGCTATTAAGAGCCAGCACCACCAGGTATAGCTGCAGATGTGTCACGGGAGTGACAGCCTGCCCTAACTTAAGACGTTTAGTGCCCAGTGTTTTCTACTTTTGTGATTTTCACATATAATATGCACATCATTACATTGCATTGCATTATATGACATTCACATATGACATTACACCAGGTTTACAGTCACATTAGAATTACGTTTTCCACAGAACTTCAAGGCGTCACCCACCGACCCTTGCAGACCTCAGTCTGGTTCTGAAGACGGCTATCACCGTCTATTACCCTGACAGGGATCCTTCCCCATCCTACGGTAGGGATCCTCAACCTACCCCTAGGGAGTCTCAACCCACACTGCATCATACACTTTCAACGGGTCCTTTCACGACTACCCAGTCGGACCCAATAGCAGTTACGGCCGCCTGACCTTCACACCTGGATACGTCATATGGTACTTTTCCATACACCACTACTAGTCACCCAGTCACATATCACACAGGGTAATTATACATACGCCCTTGTGATTACACATACACCTTCACACATAGTCAAAGGGACCATATCACGACTAGCAGAGTCAGTCCCAAAGTTGGCTATACTTATGACCGCCTGGCCCTTGAGCTGTCCTCGGTCTCTCTCGCCATCCACATGACCGCCTGGCCCTTGAGCCATCCTCGGTCCTGGACACTGGCTGGTATGCACGCATCACATCAGAGACCTGCACTGATAACCCGTGTGATGCACCCAGCCAGGGGCCACATCACCACAGTATCTACACGACTAATCTAATGCAAACAAGGTAAAGGCAGAATGTCACAGGTGTCAGAGAAGGGCAGTTGGCTCCACAAGTGGCAATATTCCATCTAGTGCCAGCAGGAAGCTGCCGCCTGAGCGGTGATAGGAATATAGGAATGTCACACTGCGCCTCCAGGACTGCTGGGCAGTGAAGGGGATCTGAATCTACTGGCGGTCATCCAATCTAATTGTAATTGTGTAATTGTGTTGGGGGAGTGGATGCTGGGAGTTGCAGGATCATCCTACATTCCAGCCCCGTGACACTTCTGTATAGGAAAGAGATGTGGTTGCCGGCCCCATGCTCACACTATAATCCAGCCCGATATTCCATCCTATGTGACACGGGAGTCCAGGCTCGATATAGCAATCATGTCACCAAGCAGATAGAAATACATGCTGTGATCCTCTGCTGTATGATGATGCATAATATGTACTGTTATTGTGAGGCTGGGAGCAGAGGCAAATAATTACATTGGTCGATTCAGCTCTGCATGCTCTCCCCCCCTCCCCATAGGAACATGATATCTTCCTAACTCTCCAACCTCCAATGGATCATCATCATCACTCCTCTCTCGAATGTAGGCTGATCCTGCAGCTCCCAGCATCCACGCCCCTGACACACCTCCTGCTCCCTGTCAGGCTAAAATTTTATGTCCCCTGAGGGAGGGGGAGATCAAGTGAGCAGGTATGAGTTTATTGAATTATAAGAGATCTATAAATCCTAGAACTGCAGTGTACGGCTCTGCTTCATCATGTAGCAAGGCAGGGACTGTACAAAAACCTTTTCTCTCCCTGGAGTTCCCCTTTAAGTATGTAGTCAGAAACTTAAACTTTGCTAGATTAAATGAATATGATCCATGTGCTGAATAATATAGAAGATTCCAGCTAAATCCATTTTTTTCATGTTGGAGTCTATAGGCTGGATCCATTAATGGATTGTTTCTCTTGAATTTGAAACTGATTCAGTAAGCAAAAAAAGAAAAAACGGATCCTTTACATATGAAAGAAAAACAAATAGATAGCAACAGATCCATTTTCCATAGACTTCAATGTTAAAAAAATAAAAATAAATAAAAATCCATCCGAAATTAGTAATATGCAAAAATGGACAAAGAAGTTGTGTCTGCATGACATTTTTGCCATTGGGTCACTGCTGGATCTGTCCTAACGGATGATTACAGGACATGTGAACACAGCCTTACCCCTGTAGTTTTTAAAGAACCGCCATACTGTGCCACGTCTACTCTCCCATTAGTTACCAGCACATCAGACCCCACAGCGCTATCTTATGCTTGTCGTTTAGTTGACCCTGACTCACAGACGGAGCAGACATACTTGATAACACTTTCTAACAGGTGTGAATATGAGACATTTTCCTTTTGTGATAATCCCTCAAGGCACCAGCATCTTGTAAGGCTGAGCTAAATCGGAAGGAGTATTAACACAGACCAAGTGTGAAAACTTAGTGACAGAATCAGATAGTGTCATTTTATTCTAATTCTCCTCCCAGGTAATCTTATATTGGGCATAGGGAAATGCAGGGAGCATGAATAACTGCATAGAGACAGACAGACGTACAACGCTCAGAAAAGTCTCATACATGGCGGATTGCGGGCATCTTCTGCAGCTATACCCCCTCCCCACCCACAGGGCGCACCATGCGACTCTCCATACCGCATGTTAGCATGAAATTACAGTAACACTATAATAATACATATAATAGCTGCTCCTCCACCTTCACATGGCTCCAAGACAGTGAGGGGGAAATTCAAAGCTGATTTGTGCAGGGACAGAAAATGATCCACAATACATGAACCCATTCATAGGCAGGAGGTGCAGACTGTCAGCAGGTGTTCAGACAGAGGGGAAGGTTTGACCTATAGAAATCAGCCGGAATAGTTTGAAAATGCATTATTTTTTTATGTTTCACCTCTAGAAAGATCTCAATTACATCCTGTGGAGAAAATCTGCCGGTATGTATTGGAAATCTGCAGCATATCAACTTATGCATCACCGCCTCCATGGATTTCAGCTTTTGCAATGTAAATGGTAAAATGTACAGAAAATCTATGTCAGCAGCAGATACCGCCATATGCGCTCAGGATTTAGATCAATGGGACTCATTTACAGTCACAAAAACAACTGCAACAAAAAAAATCTCTGCGCTCGTGCTTTGCGCTCTGGATGCTCTGCGCTCGTGCTTTGCGCTCTGGATGCTCTGCGCTCGTGCTTTGCGCTCTGGATGCTCTGCGCTCGTGCTTTGCGCTCTGGATGCTCTGCGCTTGTGCTTTGTGCTCTGGATGCTCTGCGCTTGTGCTTTGCGCTCTGCGCTCGTGCTTTGCGCTCTGGATGCTCTCCGCATGTGCTTTGCGCTCTGGATGCTCTGCGCTCGTGCTTTGCGCTCTGGATGCTCTCCGCATGTGCTTTGCGCTCTGGATGCTCTGCGCTCGTGCTTTGCGCTCTGGATGCTCTGCGCTCGTGCTTTGCGCTCTGGATGCTCTGCGCTCGTGCTTTGCGCTCTGGATGCTCTGCGCTTGTGCTTTGCGCTCTGGATGCTCTGCGCTTGTGCTTTGCGCTCTGCGCTCGTGCTTTGCGCTCTGGATGCTCTCCGCATGTGCTTTGCGCTCTGGATGCTCTGCGCTCGTGCTTTGCGCTCTGGATGCTCTCCGCATGTGCTTTGCGCTCTGGATGCTCTGCGCTCGTGCTTTGCGCTCTGGATGCTCTGCGCTCGTGCTTTGCGCTCTGGATGCTCTGCGCTCGTGCTTTGCGCTCTGGATGCTCTGCGCTCGTGCTTTGCGCTCTGGATGCTCTGCGCTCGTGCTTTGTGGTCTGGATGTTCTCCACTTGTGCTTTGCGCTCTGGATGTTCTCCACTATTGCTTTGCGCTCTGGATGTTCTCCACTATTGCTTTGCGCTCTGGATGTTCTCCACTATTGCTTGCACAAGGTTGAAATATGTGCGTATATTGCTGTGCGACACAACCGCAGCATCTTAATGTTCTTTTACACTCCATAAATATACAATGGGGCAAAATCACTAATGCTGTCTGTCATATAGCATTGTATTCCTAAAATGGTAATCCCCCTGCCCTCAAAGAAAACAAGTCATCTCTTATCCATCCAGTGGTAGGTAGGACAATGTGGCAGTGGTGTACCTGTTCACTTCATTGACTGTTGGACTGACGAGTACAGCACACAACTGTTTCCAGTAGTCCCAATGGTAATGAAAAGAGCTGCTCCTTTCAGGATGCACAGCACTGATCTTGTGGAGTTCTGATCTTGGGATCTCTGGGGGTCCCAGCAGTCAGGGGGTCTCAGAGGTCTGCACACTATCCTCGTCCCTAACTTGTCATATTCAAAAATAGTCCTCTATTGTGTAACTGTTTTAGGAATAGGGTGCACCTCCTGCACCATGAAAAAGGTTAGAAATCTGTGGTATAACTGGGATTTTACTACACTAGAGCCAGAATTATTGGTTTCGCTGCCAGTCTTTGTAATCCAATTATACCACTATCCAATAATATGCCACTATCCAATAATCTATTATACCACCAGGGTGTTTTCCCAAAAACAGATAGTGACAAAATCAATAAAGAACCAAGGGGAAAAAAAGTTGTGAACAATATATCACCTGCAGCTCCTGAAGCCTGGTACAGCCATGTGCTGCACCCACCTGGTCCTCTGGATTGGCACCACTGACATAAGTCCCATCAGGCAGGACTACAGATTTAGCCCCATACTGAATAGTGATGGCCCCCAGGGGCCCCTGTATAGCTAGATCAGCACTGGTGATAGTGGCTATGGGCAGCATCATATGCAGTATATATAAGCACAGACTGGCAGAGCATGCCACATGGTGCCAGTAAGAGATCCCGGGATCATCTGCAGGTGATCTGCCTGCAGGATAATGCGGAGCAGCTGTGTATATACCCGGACTGACGAATACATCTAGCAAAGTTTACTGTGCAGGTGCCATGTTACCTGGTGCTGGCACTATGCCCTGACTGCCAGTCTACTCACCTGTCACAAGGAGCTCTCCACTGTCTGCAGCTCGTCCTCTGCTATCCTTCTCCTTCCCGAACAAATCCGCTTGTCTCCAGGCTGCACAAGCCGGCTCCCTGCCCAGGCTGCCCGGCCATACACAGGCTGGAGGTGTGGACAGGAGAGGAGGCAGCGCAGGAGTCAGTCTGCAGACCGGAGCGGGAGCCGCAGTGATGACCCGCGGGCGACACCTAGCGGCAGCCGCTACAACAGCCCCCCCTGCCGAAGTGGAGAGTCTGTCATCACAATGGCCGCTGTGGAGCTGCAGAGCAGGGAAGGCTCTCAGCTGAACATTGGATATTTACTTCTATGTAGATATTTTATTTTAGACGAATTAGGTTACATTTATGAAACTGGTGCAAAAGACAACAAATTACATATGGCAACCAATCAGGAAACTGCTTTCATTTTCAAAAGAACCTCAATGTAATCAAATTGGTTGCCATAGGCAACGAGTACATGCTTCCTAGGCATTTGTTTTGATTTACATTCAACATTGAAATGGTAAAACTAAGAAGGAAAAGTAGAATTCTGAAAATCCAAGGCTTCTTATACATGTTGAGAGTATGTAAATGATGAAAAAATGTCAACCAATTTTTCAAAACATCTCAATTTATTCAATATCAAGTATGGACGCCGCACAGGAATACTGTCACTTATCTTGGCGTTAATTATCATCTCTTCATCACATTCATCAACTGCTTTCTCACACCAGGGAGCTTCCCTTTTTAAAACTGAACCCAGGGTCACAGAAGCCGGGTCTCGACCCCTTTGACTCCCCAGAACTGCTCAACAGCCCGGTTCTGAGTACCCCACAGCCCTGAGGCCCCTCAGTTTCCTGGCATCATGAACAGGACATTGTGCCCGATGTACACGGGTACTGTGTGCCACAAACTTTATTGAACTGTGTGCTATTGACTGTCACCATTGTTGAGACACGAGGCATGCAGGAAGCCGAGGGGGCATGTCTTTGTGGGCGGTACCCTCCAAAGAGTGCGAAGCAAGGCCGAGCTTGCGCTCTGATGACATTTGGTGGGGCCGAGAATTCCTGTTCCACTGGTGGAACTAAAGTTGTACATCCCTAAGGAAGTGAAAGACCAGAAGAGTTAAGATTCACTAAGGGGGAGGAAAATGTTACAGTCGGGAAGAGAGGAGCCCACGCGGGGGCGATCGCAGCCGAGCCCACGGTACCAATTGCAGCCCCAATAGCAGAAGGAGCACCAGTCGCGCCGCGGTACAAGTCATGTCACTGGTAATGACATTTCTAATGCCATACACGCCAGGAACGACGTGGTTGCCGCAATACTTAGGGGAACCAAATACCCTGGCAGACTTTAAGGAGAGACTGGATAGTTATTATCGAGTGTATCCCCTGACGGAAGATCAATGAGTCAGCATACAAATGGAACAATTGACCGGTGCAGCCCAGCGGAAGGTAAATTCCTGGCTGGACGCTGATAAAAACTCTGTTGAGCATTTAATAGTGAGGCTGAATGTTAGTTTTGATACCTGTACCGCTGCAAAAGTGAAAATGAGATTCTTTGGGTGTAGACAAAAGCCACAGGAGAGTGCACATGCTTTTGCATTGAATCTTCAGGAAGCGCTCAGGGCATTTAAACAGACAGACCCTACGCTGGTGCAAGAAAAGAATAAATTGCTTATTGACCAGTTTATTGATGGACTTATATCCTCTGCTCATAGAGTGCAACTGCGCATGATGGCTATACAGAGCCCTGATCGGGATTTTGTGCAGTTTAAAGATAGAGCTATCAGTATATTGCAGGAAGAAGCACCCTGTGACACAGAGCCTGCACCACGCCTGGCCATAACTTATCATCAGGAGGAGGCGCAGAAACCACAGGGTGCAGCAGGGGCTAATGCATAGACAATGAGGCCTATCACCAATGAGGCTCTAAACTTAAAAATGAACGCACTAACCAAGAGTGTAGCTGAGATGGCTAATGCTATGCAAAAGATGCAAGGATCCAAGCCGGTGGAGAAGATTGAGTTGGCTTCCAGTAGAGATGATTGTTGTGAATTCATTGATGAAACATTCTGGTTGTGAGCTCCCTCCTGTGGTTGATGTTGGTGATGCAGCTGGCTGTGTTTTGGAGAGTTCCTCAGCTGATCCTGATGATTGGCAGTCTGCTTCGGATTGGAGCATATAGGTGGTTGGAGCTGATCAATCTCTGCCAGTTGTAATTATTCCTGGAGGTGTCCACATCTCTCCCTGGTTTCTTCCTGCTCTGCTGAATCCTTGCAAGCTAAGTCAATGGGTTTTTGTTATTTTGTGGCACACATGTTGAGTGCTTGAGGATCTGCTTATTTGTTGTCTTGCTCTGAGTTGTGGGTTGATATTTAGTCTGCATATTTGTTTACCTGCTCTCAGGAAGTTTTCTTCCTAGGTATGAATTGCTATTCACTGTTGTCTGCGGCTTCCAGTTCTGCTGGTGTAAGAACCTATTTATTCTAGTTTGATTCACAGAAGTTTCTGCAAAGATAGAGGGGGCAAGTCTTATCAGACCCAGGGTTATTTTTTGGCACTATCTGCTGTTGGAGGTTTTTGATAGTGTTATTAATACTGACCACAATAGTATTCTATCCTGTCCTTACTATCTAGCTAGATAGTGCAGACCATGCATGCCCGCTTGAACAAACACAGGCATAACATAAAAATAGGATACCAACTACACAGTGTATCCAGACACTTTAATGCGGTCCATCAGAGGGACCCTGGTCAAATGCGGCTGACCATCATCGACCACATTGATAGTAAAGATCCTGATCGTCTAACAAGTCTCATAAGAAAAGAGAGTTATTGGATTTTCAAATTGGGAACCCTGGCCCCAGAAGGTTTGAATCTCAGTATAGAGAATGTGGCGAAACGTTAAACGTTTGGGATATACAGACGAATCTTTTGCAATTTATGAAATCCTTTGGGCCCTAGTCACACGTCCGTGTTTCCACGCAGATCGCGTCTGTGTGTGCCCCACGCGGTGATATGTTTTCTTTTTTTCGAGGAACCACGGGAGGAAAGGAGGAAAAAAAAAATTTTTTTTTTTTCCGTTAAAATGCCCTGCACGCAGATATTCACACTGTGTGCACTAACCTTGGGCAAAAACCTAAAATCTTGAAAATATAGATTATATAGGATTGTTTTGGCGGTGTCTGCTCCTCTCTCTTATTGTGCCGCTCATTAGTACTCACTTTATTATATTATTTAAAATGCCCTGCACGTAGATGTTTACACTGACATCTGTGTGCACTGTTCATGGGAAAAAACTAAAAGCTTGAAAATATAGAGAATAAAGAATTGTATACCCTCCCCGCTCTGCCGGTGTCTGCTCCTCTCATTGTATTGCATACAGTGCGATTATGTGTAGTAAAGTTATTTTATAATGCTCTTTTAATATTTAATATTATTATTCTGTATAATATTATGCATGTTATGCATAATTGATAGTGTATGTCATTTTAGATTTTTTATATGGGTTCTTTGTTTTAACTTGGTATCTGTAGGGTTAATGTTGTAATCATTAATTGTTTTAATTGTTTTATTGTTCAACCAATGATATGTTGATGTGTTTTTTTATATATTAAGTCACTTTCTGGCAATACCCTCTTGCATCACCTGATGAAGGCAGCGCTCTGCTGCAGAAACGCGTAGTGGCCTGTAAGAGGTTAATAAAGAAACTTTTTCTAAAATAACCCTAGTGCCATTTATCTCTAGCCCTAGCGCTCCACAGACCAGGGATTTTTTTACTCTCAGTTTCTTGCACTTGTGCACACCTGGCAAGAGCAGCTCTGGACAAGAGATACCTTTAATCCTAGATCCTGAGTTCCATGACCTAGCAATACAACACGGTCACCGTTGTAGGACCTGTGGTGACATCAATCCGGTCACGTGGCCGCAGCAGGAGCTGGAGCTCCCGGAGCAACTTTCGGTGCCTCCACTATACCTCCAGGCGGAGGTGGATTCACAAGCGTAAGACCGCAGTTGTGCAGGGTTGCACAACCACCTCTGGTGAGTGGCTACACAGCCCTGGGCCTAAATCCACTTCAAAAACTTTCTTCACATGCGCTCCCACCCCCTCCCCCCTTTTTGTCTTGCATATTGAACGCTTTGCGTGGTTTAATCCACTGGGAAGCTGCAGTGAAGATTGAAAAAAGTCCACAGCATTACATCAAGATCCAGAAAGTGCTCAAGTATTGATTTAAAAGGACTTTGGAAATTATTATATAAAGTGGTTAAAATTTGACTTTTTTTACCAATATATAGGTTTTGATACTAGAATAAGTTGGTTATAGGTATCTAGCATATACCAATTAGCGTTTTTGTAGTTTTCTTATTAGGTGATAAGAATAGAACTGTGTTTTATTGTTTTATCATTTTATCATTTTCACATAATGGATTTTTTTAAGGCCAGTCGAGAGTCACATAGAGAATCTATGATCCTTAATGCCTTAGGCATGGCAGACAGTGCCTGCACACCTGATAATAATCCCTTGAAAAACCAACACTGTTTAAATGATGCTGATAGGAAACATATGGCAGCATTATTTTTAGAGTATGAACAAAAAAGTAAGTCTGAAATTGTGAACCACATAGACACAATGTTTCTTCAACGATACATTTTTGAGAATATTGTTCCGAAAGGGTTGACACTGTCCCAAAAATCATCATTTCCAAATGATCTTGAATTTACAAAAAAATGGGAGGAATATTCACTTCGATGTTCTATTGGACTGATGAAATTACTAATAATGAAAAGAAATTCCTTAGCTGAGCAAGCTTTGGAGGATCTTAAATCTTTGAGGAATAATCTTGATCTTTATTCCTTGTCCTCAGATTTTAGGGAGTTTAATATTAATCTCAGGGTAAAATTGGATAAGTTTGAGGAGGACACTATTAAGAGGAAAGTGGTGAAACTATTACGTGATAGGAAAAATATTAATGTCATAGTTGAGGATATGGATACGAATGAGGTTTATCCAAAAGGTGAAAAGGATATATCTGACCCAGGTCCTCCTCTAACAGCTGACACTGTGACTACCAGTACTAAGGTGAATAATAAGGAATCCTTATCCTATTTAAAATCGGACAAACAGAAGGCCTTTTATGAACAACATAAGAGTAAATTACAAATAAATAAGGGGCTACATAGAAACAACAAGAATAATATCAGTAATAAAGACGCTGGAAAGAGCATGGGTTCAAATAGTGCCGTGGAAAATAGATCCATACTCCCTTCTGTAAACAATATTATAGAGAAAATAATGGCTACACCCTCTGAGTCAGTTTTCCTACCATCTCAGAATCATAGTCATATAAGATTTGAAAATGGTTTCAACCAATCTGATCCCCCCTTTACTGTGTTTGATAATAGTTCACAATTCTGCACACTCACTCAGTTAGTAGATTATAGTAATACACTGAATACTTCACAAACAGTGACACATCAGGAGGTCACCTCTTTGATAGAGTCCACTGCCACTGTAGAACCCCCTCAGATTCAAGAGGGGAATCCACTTAATTCACTAGTGAACACTCAGGATGTTAATTCACTTATTATCACGTCCACTCAAACGGGAGATGGTAGAGTAGGAGTGAATACGCCACCTAGTGAAAATCAATCTGTGGATAATTTGCATAAAAATCCACTGATTGACATCATGGTTGGGATTGGGACGACTGTGGGCTCTACGGGTTCTCCCATTCCTGCAGGCCCCGAGAGGGAGCCGGGGTGGCTCGGAGTTGCACCAGTCAATAACCAAAGTGTTTTGAATTTAGGAGTGGTGGAGAATACTCAAATAGAATCGGTCCCCTGTGGGGTTAATGTAGAACAGGGAATTTTGAAAACTAATGTAAACAGTGTTCTTGAATTATACCCCTCTATTGAGGACAATTGCACTATAAACGTAATATCATTAACCCCCACCCCAAACCTTACTTACAATTCTCAAGAATCTATAACAATTGTCCCCGTTACTACGATGAACACCAATCCCATTTTGAGGGACACTAAGATCACTCATTTTATTCGGGTGGTCCCGGGGCGGCAGGCGAAAAGAAAAAGGGAAAAAAGAGGGAGCGGGGATGTAGAGGAGGAACAGGGACAACAAAGAGATCATGTAATAAATCAAGATCCTCTTATAAAGAAACAGAAGGCGAATTAAAACAAATCCAATCGGATTTACCACTGAATTTGAGAAAGTTGGGGATCTTTAATCTGTCAGATCACATACTGACTGTTGATGAGATATCTCTATTAAAACGCGGTTTATCCTTTTGCCCCACGTCATCCCTAAACTCTTTTTCCCTATATTTAGATCTGAATGAATTTTTAAAAAAAATCACCGTACAGCGCCATTTTTTAATGGAAGAGAGGAGTAAACCAAAGACTCAAACTAACCAGACCAATCAATATAATGATATTACCCCTGCTGGGAATACAATACATGTAGATTTGAAAGGACAACCAAGCAAATTCTATCCCCTGCATCATAAAGGGTCACATATTGAGACCTTCCAGCAACTAATCCTTAAAGAAATGCGTTCATTGGATTTCTCTAAAAAGAAGGACAATCTAACCCCAGGAGAGAGGAAGGCAATCACCACCCTTACTGACAATAAAAATCTAGTCATTAAGGGTGCTGATAAGGGGGGAGGTATTGTCCTTATGAATAAGGATTGGTATATCAACGAAGGAAAGAGGATTTTGAGAGATGAAGCTTTTTATGAAACATTAGATCAGGACCCATCGATTACCATCTTTTTAAAATATAATATAATGATTAAAGATGCGTTCTCAAGGGGCTTACTGGATAAGAAAGAAAGAACCTTTCTCGATATCCCCCAATATAAAACACCATACTTTTATTTTCTCCCGAAGCTCCACAAAGACCCTGAAAACCCCCCCGGCCGCCCTATTATTTCAGGGATTAATTCCATTACGTGTAATTTGTCACATTATGTAGACCTTCATTTGCAGAAACATGTAGTGGGGTTACCCTCCTACTTAAAGGATTCTACGCAATTGATTAAAGAATTGAGGGATCTCCCCCCTAGAAAAGGATGTTTATTACTAACCTTGGATGTCGCAGCTCTTTATAGCAATATATCGCATGAACTAGGTCTTAGAGCGGTAGACAATTTTTTTGTCTCTTGATGATACTTTACCAAGTGAACAGAGAGGTTTCCTATTAACGGCCATTAGGTTCATCTTGGAGAACAACATATTCACCTTTGAAAACTCTGTGTACCGACAGCTGAGGGGATGCGCGATGGGGACGAGGTTCGCCCCCAGTTACGCAAATCTTTTCATGGGTGCTTTCGAATCCGCCTCCATCGCGCAGTCCACCTCGGCTGAAGGTCACATTGTTCTATATACGTCGTTATATAGATGATCTCTTCTTTGTCTGGGGGGGCACGGAGGAAGAGGCCCTGAGGTTTGTTGATGAGCTGAATAATAATACTTGGGGGTTGTCTTTTACGGCATCCCTTTCTAACAGGGCCCTCCAGTTTTTGGACCTGCTGGTGCGTTTCGATGACCTGGGGGGGTTGTCCACGTCGACCTTCTTTAAGTCTGTTGATGTCAACAGTTATTTGAGGTTCGACAGTGGGCACCTCCCCAGTTGGATTCGGAATGTGCCATATGGCCAATACTGGAGGATCCGAAAAAATTGTACAGACGATTCCGATTATAGAAAGGAGGCATTGGTTTTGCGTGACAGGTTTCTGGAAAAACGTTACCCTAAAAAAATCTTGAAGGACGCTTTTAAAAAGACAAACGATTTGTCTCAGGAATCATGTGTGGAACAAGTGTTTAAAAAAAGAAGGGAGAAAACAATAACATCGAAATTCAATAGATGGAGTCTGGTAACCACATTCTGCCAGCCTCATAATATTATACAGGGCCTACTTAATAAACATTGGTTTATTCTTAAGGGGGATCCTATTCTTTCGGATCACATCCCTGATAAACCTATGATTATTTATAGGAAGAACAAATGTCTGCGTAATTTAGTGGCACCTAGTAAGGTATCTGATAAAGATTCATCAGTACAAACAACTGTTAATTCAGATTGGGGTTGTTACAGATGTCGAACTCCTAAATGCCTGTGTTGCCGTAGTATTCTAGATGGGGAAATCAATTTCACCTCAAGGACTACGGGGATTGAGTACCCCATCAAACATAGATTGTCGTGTCAGTCTGTTCGTTGTTTACATGCTGGAATGCATGTGTGGTCTGCAGTATGTTGGACGTACAGTGCAGACCATGCATGCCCGCTTGAACAAACACAGGCATAACATAAAAATAGGATACCAACTACACAGTGTATCCAGACACTTTAATGCGGTCCATCAGAGGGACCCTGGTCAAATGCGGCTGACCATCATCGACCACATTGATAGTAAAGATCCTGATCGTCTAACAAGTCTCATAAGAAAAGAGAGTTATTGGATTTTCAAATTGGGAACCCTGGCCCCAGAAGGTTTGAATCTCAGTATAGAGAATGTGGCGAAACGTTAAACGTTTGGGATATACAGACGAATCTTTTGCAATTTATGAAATCCTTTGGGCCCTAGTCACACGTCCGTGTTTCCACGCAGATCGCGTCTGTGTGTGCCCCACGCGGTGATATGTTTTCTTTTTTTTCGAGGAACCACGGGAGGAAAGGAGGGAAAAAAAAAAAAAAAAAAAAATTTTTTTTTTTCCGTTAAAATGCCCTGCACGCAAATATTCACACTGTGACCTCCGTGTGCACTATTACTAACCTTGGGCAAAAACCTAAAATCTTGAAAATATAGATTATATAGGATTGTTTTGGCGGTGTCTGCTCCTCTCTCTTATTGTGCCGCTCATTAGTACTCACTTTATTATATTATTTAAAATGCCCTGCACGTAGATGTTTACACTGACATCTGTGTGCACTGTTCATGGGAAAAAACTAAAAGCTTGAAAATATAGAGAATAAAGAATTGTATACCCTCCCCGCTCTGCCGGTGTCTGCTCCTCTCATTGTATTGCATACAGTGCGATTATGTGTAGTAAAGTTATTTTATAATGCTCTTTTAATATTTAATATTATTATTCTGTATAATATTATGCATGTTATGCATAATTGATAGTGTATGTCATTTTAGATTTTTTATATGGGTTCTTTGTTTTAACTTGGTATCTGTAGGGTTAATGTTGTAATCATTAATTGTTTTAATTGTTTTATTGTTCAACCAATGATATGTTGATGTGTTTTTTTATATATTAAGTCACTTTCTGGCAATACCCTCTTGCATCACCTGATGAAGGCAGCGCTCTGCTGCAGAAACGCGTAGTGGCCTGTAAGAGGTTAATAAAGAAACCTTTTCTAAAATAACCCTAGTGCCATTTATCTCTAGCCCTAGCGCTCCACAGACCAGGGATTTTTTTTTACTCTCAGTTTCTTGCACTTGTGCACACCTGGCAAGAGCAGCTCTGGACAAGAGATACCTTTAATCCTAGATCCTGAGTTCCATGACCTAGCAATACAACACGGTCACCGTTGTAGGACCTGTGGTGACATCATTCCGGTCATTGATCGTGACAGGAGCTGGAGCTCCCGGAGCAACTTTCGGTGCCTCCACTATACCTCCAGGCGGAGGTGGATTTACAGGCGTAAGACCGCAGTTGTGCAGGGTTGCACAACCACCTCTGGTGAGTGGCTACACAGCCCTGGGCCTAAATCCACTTCAAAAACTTTCTTCACATGCGCTCCCACCCCCTCCCCCCTTTTTGTCTTGCATATCTAGCTAGTGTGGCCTCTTTTGCTAAACTCTATTATCTGCATGTGTGTGTTTTTCCTCTCCTGTTTCCCAGTCAATATCCGTGGGGGCTTGCTATTCTTTTGGGGTTCTGCTCTGAAGCAAGATAGACTTTCCTGCTTCCATATTTAGGGGTAGCTAGTTCTCCGGCCGTGTAGAGGTGTCTAGGGCATGGTTAGTTACATCCCACAGCTACTTCTAGTTGCGATATTTAGTCAGGGACTGCGGTCAGTACAGTTGCCAACTACTTCTGTGAAGTCTGTTTATGTTACTCCTAGGTCATCAGATCATAACAGATGATGTCCCGTGGATACGACCGAGGAGATATCCAACGACCAGAGGACGAGCCAGCAATCGCTATGACACTGACGGACAGCCCATCTGCCGCCGCTGCAACCAGCCAGGACATTTTGCCAGGAGTGTACTTTAAATGAATAAGACCACCAGGCCCACCAAACTGGCGAGACAGGTACATGAGAGGACGTCCGGTCCTACCTGTTGTGCTAGATGGCATCCCCATGAACGCTTTGCTGGACACTGGGTCACAGGTAACATCGATACCGTATATCCTTTACCAGAGATACTGGGCAGAGTCTGACATATTGCACGGCCCTGATGATGACTTTATTATATTAGTGAGTAATGGTAAACCTGTGCAACAGATTGGGTTTAAAGAAGTAACCAAAAAGGTGGGGCTGGTGGAATTGAAAGACCACCGTTTGATAATTGTTGATGTTGATAGAAATGAACGTAATCACACGATCACTTTAGGTACTAATGTAATAGGAAATTGTCTTGCCAAAATTATTGTCTGTTACAGGACATTGCCGAAACTGCCAACAGTGGACAGCAATGAATCCTGCAGAAAGAAATAAAAGGACTGATGCTAACACAGCAGGTAGAGTTGTCTGGAGGTGAAATCGGCAGTGCAAAAGTAAGTGATCCGGTACCCATTGCAATACTTACCAAAAGTGAAATGTTGGTCTGGTGTAGGGCAGCAATAGGCCTTAGAGAGTGAGATTACCAAGCATTGGTTGAGCCTGTGTACTCAGACAGTAGGCCCACTGTCCTGACAGCCAGAGGGGTAGTTGATATATGCAGGGGGAGGGTACCAGTCCATTTCCTAAATTGTGGGGAGGAACATGCTACCATGGCTAAGTTGTATACTGTCAATAACAACTCTATTCAGGCAGTAGAGCCCTTGTACCCGTCGGAACAGGCGGAGGATAACGGCTCAGAGGGAAAAAGCTGGAGGATTGGTGCCAGAAGTTGCATGTAGGTACCGATTCTACACCCTCCCATCAAAAGCATGGCGTATACCGGGTAGTGAGAGAATATGAACAAGTCTTCAGTAAACATCCCTTTAGCCCCCGTTACACGGGGCGACATCACCGCCACTTACATAGGCAACGTAGGGGCGTGGCCTATCAGGGGCGACATCGCCCCTACGTTGCCTCATGTATGATGTCGATATACGATGTCCGCGGTGCTGGGCAGTCGCCTGGTTTCAGAGCAGTGCTCTGAAACCAGGCGACCATCATGGGGCGATGTGAACACATCGCCCCATGTAACCGGCCGCCGGCAACCTGTCAGGCGATGGGAGCCATAGGCTCCCATTGTCCTGCATCGCCGCTGGGGTTTCCAGACACCCCGGCGGCGATGCCGCCTGACAGCTCGCTGGCGCAGGGCTGGAGGTGTCACCCCGTGTAAACAGGGGACAACGACGCTGGCGGGGCGCCAAAAACCTGCGCGCACCCGTTAGTTGCCGCCAATATCCCCAGCCCCCTTGCCCCGTGTGACGGGGCCTTTAGACTTTGGGCAGGTAAAAGGGGTTGCACATCACATACCCACCGGTGATCATCTGCCCATAAAAGAGAGATATAGGCATGAACCGCTAGCTCACTATCAATGTGCCAAAGACATGTTACGGGAAATGAAGGAGGTTGGGGTGATAAGAGATAGTTGTGTAGCCTCTGGGCAGCTCCTCTAGTCCTAGTTAGAAAGAAAGATCGTACAATGAGGATGTATGTAGACTACAGGCAGGTTAACCACATTACACATAATGATGCATACTCACTACCTAGAATTGAGGAATCACTAGCTGCCTTACAAACCGCTAACTACTTTTCTGCTTTGGACCTTAACAGTGTATTGGCAAATTCCTGTAGCAGAGGCGGACTGAGAGAAGACAGCGTTTGCCACGCCGATGGGCCTCTGCGAGTTCAACTGTATGCCATTCGGACTCTGTAATGCATCGGGAACATTCCAGAGACTGATGGAGTGCTGTGTGGGGCACAAGAGCTTATTGTACCTGGACGATGTCATAGTCTACGCCGAGACGTATGAAGAGCATCTGGAGCATCTGGCAGAAGTGTTTGGAGCCTTGTACGGCTATGGCATGAAAGTGAAGCCATCCAAGTGTCACCTGTTGAAACCAAAGTTACAGTACCTCGGTCATGTAGTGAGCTCCAAAGGTGTAGCACCAGATACTGAAAAAGTCACCGCCATTAGAGACTCGCCAAGACCCACCAGTGTCAAAGAGGTGAGCCAGTTCCTGGGGCTGGTAGGATACTACAGAAGGTTCATCAGGGGGTTTACAAAGATGGCTGCACCCTTTGAAGATCTCCTAGTAGGGCAATCCAAGAAGGCTAAGAGTCTGAGTCCTCCATTTGAATGGAGCAGCCAGAGGGAAGAATCCTTCAAGAAGTTGAAGTGGGCATTGATGGGGGAAGAGATCCTAGCGTACCCTGATTACAGACAGCCATTCTTGTATAATGATGCCAGTAACGTGGGATTGGGAGCCGTATTGTCTCAAGTGCAAGGAGGAAAAGAAACAGTAATAGCCTTTGCAAGCAGGAAGCTCCATCCTACCGAGAGAAACCGAGAGAACTATAGTTCATTCAAGTTAGAATTCCTGGCCACAGTCTGGGCCGTCACAGAACGCTTAAAACACTACCTGGCTGCCGCGAAATTCACCATCTTTATGGATAACAACCCGCTTACTCACTTGGACTCCGCAAAACTAGGTGCAGTGGTTAGCACTGTATATGGTGACTCAGTGGTTAGCACTGTATATGGTGGCTCAGTGGTTAGCACTGTATATGGTGGCTCAGTGGTTAGCACTGTATATGATGGCTCAGTGGTTAGCACTGTATATGGTGGCTCAGTGATTAGCACAGTATATGGTGGCTCAGTGGTTAGCACTGTATATGGTGGCTCAGTGATTAGCACAGTATATGGTGGCTCAGTTGTTAGCACTGTATACAGTGGCTCAGTGGTTAGCACTGTATATGGTGACTCAGTGGTTAGCACTGTATATGGTGGCTCAGTGATTAGCACAGTATATGGTGTCTCAGTGGTTAGCACTGTATGGGTATGTGCACATCTGTCGGTTTGTGGGCTGGTTTTGCACGTTTTCCATCGGCGGTTCCCGCTGAGTTTTATGTTAATTTATGTTAATCCTACCCACCGGTAGGATTAACATGCTAGTCAATGGAGTTTTGAAAACGCTGTGTACATTAGAACGTTTTTTGCCTTGACGATTTCAGTTTATTCACCGGTTTCCGACCGGTTGTCAAAGATAGAGCAGGCGACTTCTTTTCAGCGTTTTTCCAGCGGGTCCAGCTGAACAAGTGCAGCAAAGACCAGTCTGGAAATCGCTAAGGAACACGCCGGGGAAATCGCCAAGAACACGCTGTCCGACCGCTAGTAACCCGATCGCAAATCGTTAGCAAAACGCTAACAAAACCAGGGACACTAGCGAGTGCAGAAAACTCAGTTTCTGCCAGTCTCCACCGGTTCCCGGTCGGTCTGCAAAGATGCAGAACCGACTGATGTGCACATACCCTAAATGGTGGCTCAGTGATTAGCACAGTATATGGTGGCTCAGTTGTTAGCACTGTATACAGTGGCTCAGTGGTTAGCACAAGTACAACTTGGCAGCTACAGACTGCCAGCAACCCCCAGCTGCCTCGTTGTACCTGGCTGCAACCAAAAATACAGCGAAGCCCATTTTTTTTTTATTTCTAGAACAAATTCTAGAAAAAAAAAAGACGTAGGGCTCCGCCATATTTTTGGTCCAGCCAGGTACAACTTGGCAGCTACAGACTGCCAGCAACCCCCAGCTGCCTCGTTGTACCTGGCTGCAACCAAAAATACAGTGAAGCCCATTTTTTTTTTATTTCTAGAACTAATTCTAGAAAAAAAAATGACGTAGGGCTCCGCCATATTTTTGGCCCAGCCAGGTACAACTAGGCAGCTGGGGCTGGAATCCTCAGCATGGAAAGGCCCAAGCGTTCTGGGCCCCCCATGCTGCGAATTGCAGCCCGCAGCCACCCCAGAAAATGGCACATTCATTGAAGTGCCATTTTCTGGCGCTGTACCCATGCTCTTCCAGTTGCCCTGGTGCCGGTGGCAAACTGGGTAATAAAGGTGTTAATGCCAGCTTTTTATTGGCAGCTGGCACTAAGCCCGAGATTCATAATATTGGGCCAATGTTAGGCCCGCCATTAGGAATCTCTGGTAAGTAGTCAATAAATGCACACAGAGAAAAATATTTTTATTTTGAAAAAAAAACACAAACAAAATTCAGACTCCATCTTTATTATAAAGATCCGACGTAGTCCATAACGAAGGTCCCACGACGCTCGATCACCTCCGACGTAGTCCACAACAAAGGTCCCATGACGCTTGATCGCCTCTGCTCAATCCAGAGACTACAGCAAGGGATCAAGTGTCCTCTTCCTACAGTCTCTGGGATCACAGATATGGTGCACTGTATGACAATGATCTGTCATACAGTGAACCATGACTATGATCCCAGAGACTACAACAAGAGGACACTTGATCCCTTGTTGCACCCATCCATCCACCCATGCACCCATCATCCACACATGCACACATTCACGCATGCACATCCACATCCACGCAAGCTGACATCCATCCATGCAATATGACATCCACGCATGCTGACATCCATGTACGCACATCCACGCATGCACATTCACGCACACACATCCACGCACGCTGACATCCATGCATGCACATCCACTGACATCCACACACGCTGACATCCACGCACGCACATCCACATATGCATCCACGCACACATCCACGCACGCACATCCACGCACGTACATCCACACACGCTGACATCCACGCACGCACTTCCACATATGCATCCATGCACACATCCACGCACGCTGACATCCACGCATGCACATCCACATACGCATCCACGCACGCATCCACGCACACACATCCACACACGCACATCCACATCCACACACGTACATCCACATACATCCGCGCATGGTGACATTCACGCACGCATATCCATGCATGCTGACATCCACGCACGCACTTCCATATACGCATCCACGCACACTGACATCCACGCACGCTGACATCCACGCACGTACATCCACATATGCGTCCACGCACGCACACATTCACGCACGCTGACATCTACACACGCACATCCACATACGCATCCACGCACGTACATCCACATACATCCGCGCACAGTGACATCCGCGCATGGTGACATTCACGCACGCATATCCACGCATGCTGACATCCACGCATGCACATCCACATATGCATCCACGCACACTGACATCCACGCACGCTGACATCCACGCACGTACATCCACATATGCGTCCACGCACGCACACATTCACGCACGCTGACATCCACACACGCACATCCACATACGCATCCACGCACGTACATTCACATACATCCGCGCACAGTGACATCCGCGCATGGTGACATTCACGCACGCATATCCACGCTTGCTGACATCCACGTACGCACATCCACACACACACATCCACATATCCACATACGCACTTCCACATATGCATCCACACACGCACACATTCACGCACGCTGACATCCACACACACACATCCACGCACGCGCATATCCACATATGCATCCACGCACGCACACATCCACGCATGTACATCCACGCACGCACATCCACACATACACACGTCCACGCACACATCCATCCATGCACACGTCTACGCACACGTCTACACACGCACACGCATGCTCACGTCCACGCATGCACATGTCCACGCACGCACACATCTGCGCACACATCCATGCACACACTCATCCATGCACGCACTCGTCCACACACGCTTATGTACGCACACATCCATGCACGCTCATGTACACGCACGCATCCACACACACACATACATATACACAACACACACACACACATACATCCACACACATATAAACACATACATACATCCACACACACACACACATACATATACATACATGCATGCACACACACATACATACATCCACACACACATATACACATACATACATCCACACACACACACATACACACACACATAAACACACACATACACACACACACATACATCCACACACACACACACACACACATACATACATCCACACACACACACACATACATACATCCACACACACACACAAACACACACACACATACAAACACATACACATACAAACACACATACACACACACACATACATACACACACACACACACATAAACACATACATACATCCACACACACACACACACACACACATACATCCACACACACACACACATACATACATCCACACACACACACACATACATACATCCACACACACACATACATACATCCACACACACACACACACACACATACATACATACATACATACACACACACATATATACATCCACACACACATACACATACATACATACATACATACATACTTACCTCCCTCTCGGCTGGCCCATGTCCTCTGCAATGCCCCCATGTCCTCTGCGGCTTCCTCCATGTCTGTCGGTGTGCCGGTGAAGCGATCTGTCAGCTGACCGGCTCAGCTGACAGTCAGCTGATCGCTTCACCGGCAGATGCTGGAAGCCGCGAGGAGGACCGGACGCCTCTCCCATGCATCCTGAGGAGCGGTGAGTATCCTGGTGGACTCACACACACACATGACACAGACAGGACACACATACACATAGTACAAACACACCACACATACATTACACACAGATACTTACCTTGTCAATGAGGCGGTCCACATATACACATTTTGAACGCCGGCCATCATGCCCAGACACTCGGTCACACAGGGACAGCCACGGGAAAGCAGCAATCCCAAAATGATGGGATTTCCTGTTTTCCCTGGGGCTGTTCCCGTGTGACATCATTTCCTGCACATACCCCTTGCCCCGCGCTGGAATGCGCATCGTCTGAACGGCGATGCGCAATTCCAGGGGTTAAAATGGGGCCTATGGGAGAAAGCGCACGTAAAAAGGCGGAAAGAATGAACATGTTCATTCTTTTTACGTGCGCGCTTTCTCCCATAAAAGCGCGGCCGAAAATTGCGCTGTGTGTGAACAGCAAAAGTGAAAGTGCATTCACTTTGCTGTGACACGCAGACGCAGGTCCGCTTTGGGGGGAAATACGCGCGCAAAAAAGCGCAACAAATACGCCCAGTGTGAAAGCAGCCTAAGAGAAATCGCTTCCACCGTTGGTATTGGAAAATTTACCGTTTCAAGAATAATTCGCACACACAATGACTCTGGATCGTTGTCTCCAAAACGAAAAGGGAAATGTGGAAGAAAAAGGAAAACGACACCAAGAACTGATAAAACACATCAGAAATAGTAAAACTAATGCAATAAAAACAAGTAAAGACTTGCTTTGTCTCAATTAATTTGCACAGCACTGTACAATAATGCCTCAAATATGTCATATCATTGTTGCAACCTGTATAACTACACAGAGGCCCAAGAGGTATAGGGGCCCATTTCCACCTCCAAAGCAGGTGGAAATAGTGCATTTCAAAGGGAACCTATCAGCTCATTTTTACTCTCCTAACCCATCACTATCTGTCCCTGCACCTTGCTAGCACATCCCTAACCATCCCTGTCTGACATAAAACTGCAATATAACGCTTTAGAAAAACGATTTAATAACTTACACATTCCTATGATAATGAGGGCTCCAATCCACGTCCATAGACTGACATGGGCGGTCTTCAGGTCTCTATTCTACCCCCCCCCCTCGCTGCTGCAATCACATCCCGCTGAACGTCATCATCCCTTCTCTTCTCACCCCTATTTTGAAAGACTTGAAGCCTCCCTGGTCTCGGGTCTTTACTGCTGGGCTGACTTGACCTGTGCAGTCTCAGACTCCGGTGTCTGGGCTGTCGATGTAGCTCTTCTGGGGTGAATCGGTTCGACTCCTCTCCCCCTGGCTAACTCACCTTGACTCCAACCCTCACTCTTGGGTCACTCATACTGGCTAGGCTTTCCCTCTGGCATGGGCCTAGCACGGCTCTGTTCACCAGGTGTCTTCCTCAGTACTGCTCTGTACTGAACTGCCTAACTCCTCCCCCGCACCTGACTTTATAGGGGACCTTACCTGAAGTCGGCAAGTAGAGCTCCCCCTTCAGGTCTGGGGTGGAAGGTGTTGTGTGTAAGTTTACCTGATGTGTAAATCCTTCCCTGCTCCAGGTGTTCCTGTGGCAACCGAACCGTGGAGTGGGGTGCCACATTCCCCCCCTAGTTAAATTCAGTACTCCTGGACTGAAAAACAATTTTCAAACATTAATAACATTTAAAATTTTACAAATTCTCAAAACCAAAAATTTACAAAAATTAAATAAAATGGGAAAAACAGGAAAAAGGTGCAGTCCATACGGCGCTAGTCCATACGTCGCAGGCAGTTAAAAAGTTTTTGCCACAACCAGTTCCAAGGCCAATGGTCCATGTTTAAAGTAAAGGTTCATGCAATAAGTCCTGCAGGCACATTACGCTAAACGGTTATGGGTTCCTTGGTTGCAAATAATATACAAAACATATTTACATTTTACCTATGGGCATCTCTGCTTAGGAGTCCTGGGTTCAACCTCCCACCTCCAGGAACTTGCCTTCCTAACTTAATGTTCCTGGGGATGAGTCCAGTACCTCAACTATTCTGTACACTACTATTTACTATCTATTTACACAAAGGATCATATTTACACATTTTCCATAGTACACTCTACTCTCTATACCTCAGTGGTGACTGACCAAAGTTACTACAGGTTGGTCTGCGTAACACTGGTGTCTCCTCTGGGTGTGTACTAGTGTCTACTGCTGGTGTCTCACTAGTGTCTGTAACATCAGTAGGCCTATGTCTTACGGGTAGGCTTGGCAGTTATCTGCGGGTTCTTAGCCTTACTGTAGGACTGGCAGGTTCACCGATTGCAGGATCCTCTGGTTCTGCTACAACAGGTGGTCCTTCTGGTCTTCTTGGGACTTCTACGGGTTGCGGGAAGGTGATCAATGGTACTATTTCACTCCATTGTGCTGAGGCCAACTTTCAGGCAAATCTCCAAGTACTGTATGTATCACTTTCTCCTTCTTTTCTTCTGTTGGTTGAGGTGTACAGAGGATGACTTAATTCGGCTTTTCTTAAGATGGTCTCTAGAAACTGCTATTGATGTTTCTCCTCTGTCCTTGCTGATTAAACAGACCTTCTTGCTATCAAAATTAGAGGGCAATACTGTATAAGGTTACACTTTCCACTGGTCGTCAAGTTTATTTGTCCTTCTTTTTCTCTTTAGAACCATATCTCCAGGTATTAAGGGAACAGCTGGTGCATTCTTGTTGTAGTCTTTTTCTTGCTTCTCTCTAATTTGATTCAAGCTTCTTTCTACGCACTCTTGTACTTTCTTGTACTGTTCTTGGCATTCAGTATTCCAATCAGTATTAGGTGAGCTGGTTTCAGGAATGACAATTCCCATTTCGAGATCAATTGGTAATTTTCCAGGTCTTGCTCTCATCAAGTACATTGGTGTGCAATTAGTGGAACTTACAGGGATGTTGTTGTACATGTCCACTAAGTCAGACAATTTCTCCGGCCACATGTTTCTTTCTTCCAAGGGCAAGGTTTTCAACAGGTCTATGACCACCTGGTTCATTTTCTTGCACATGCTGTTGGTCTGTGGATGATATGGTGTGGTACACATTTTATTGCACCCATACAAATTGCAAAACTACTGGAACACTTCAGCTTCAAACGCAGGACCTTGGTCTGTCAACACTTGTTCTGGTGTACAGAAGTAGGCTTGAAAGGTTCTCACTGCAGTTCTTGCTGTTAAGTTTTCGACAGGTACTACCACTAGGAATCTGGAATAGTGGTCTACCATTGTGAGGGCACACGTATAACCTGATCTTCTGGGAGTCAGCTTCACATGATCCAAGGCTACGAGTTCTAGGGGTTGTTTGGTGACGATTGGCTGTAGTGGAGTTCTTTGACTGTCACAATCCTTTCTTCTTAAGTTGCATGGGCCACAGTTTCTGCACCACCTCTCAATGGTCGTTCTCATGCCAACCCAATAGAATCTCTCGCGTAACAGTACCTCAAGCTTCTTCCACCCGAACTGTCCTGCTCCATTGTGGTATGCTTCTAGCACCATCTTCGGTTCTACTATCGGCCACAACATCTCGTGGGTTCTGGGATTGATGAAACATCTGCACAGCTTACACTGGTACATGAACAACCTGCTTCTTTCTCTCCACAGATTTTGTGCTTCTGGTGGAGCATCGGGTATCTGGTTGGGTTATCAGCTCTTTCACTAAGCTAACAGCCGAATCACTGTCTTGTGTCTCCTTCCACCCATGGTGAGGTAACGGGTTTAGTGTGGCTTCTTCAGGTTTGTCTTTGCAGCCTTGGTGACACTGGGATGCACTGTGGTGGAAGGCTAGCAACTCTATCTCTTCTAGCTCATCCACATCTTCTCCAGCATCTGGTAGGTGAAGCATCCTTGACAGTGCATCTGCATTGGCGTTCTTGCGGCCTGCCCGGTATTTAATGGTGAAGTCATAGTTTGACAACCGGGCCATCTAGTGCTATTCTAGTGCACCCAGCTTCGCGGAATCCAGGTGAGTTAGAGGATTGTTATCCGTGAAGACTGGGAACTTTACAACCGCTAGGTAGTGCTTGAACCGTTCGGAGATAGCCCAGACTAAGGCAAGGAATTCCAGTTTGAATGAGCTGTAGTTCTTTGGGTTCCTCTCGGTGGGAAGGAGCTTCCTGCTGGCATAGGCAATCACACGTTCTTTGCAATTCTGCACCTCCGACAATACAGCTCCCAATCCTTTGTTGCTGGCATCTGTATACAGCACGAACGGTAGATTGTAGTCAGGATAGGCCAGGATTTCTTCACCGGTCAGGGCCCACTTCATCTGCTTGAAGGAGTCTTCTTTCTCACCCCATTCAAGCGGATGGCCAGAAGTCTTGCCCTTTTTGGTCTGGCCTACCAGGAGATATTGCAGAGGCACTGCCATCTTCGTATAGCCCTTTATGAACTCCCTGTAGCATCCTACCAGCCCCAAGAACTGACGTACCTCTCGGATGGTTGTTGGTCTTGGAAAATCCTTAATGGTGGTGATCTTTTCTGAGTCTGATGCCACACCCTCTGCGCTGACCACATCCCTGAGATACTGAACCTTTGGCTTCAGCAAATTTTACTTTGAGGGCTTCAGTTTGATACCGTACTTCGATAATGCTTTAAAAACTTCAGCCAGGTGCTCCAGATGTTCTTCATATGTTTTGGAGTACATGATGACATCATCCAGGTATAGTAGCACAGTCTCGAAGTTTTGGTGCCCCAGGCAACACTACATCAGCCTTTGGAACGTTCCTGGTACGTTGCAGAGTCCAAATAGCATGCTGTTGAACTCACACAGGCCCATCGGTGTTGTGAACGCGGTCTTCTCCCGATCTTCTTCTGCCACAGAGACCTGCCAATACCCACTAGTAAGATCTAAGGTGGAAAAGTAATTAGCAGCTTTCAGTGCAGCAAGTGATTCCTCGATAAGGGGTAACGGGTAAGCATCTTTATATGTTATGCGGTTTCTTTGCCTATAATCAACACACATCCTCATTGTGCCATCTTTCTTTCTGACCAGGAAAAGTGGAGCTGCCCAGGGGCTACAACTGTCTCTAATAACCCAGCATCCTTCATTTCCTGTAACATTTCTTTGACACGCTGATAGTGAGCTGGTGGTACAGGCCTATATCTCTCTTTTATTGGTGGATGGTTTCCTGTGGGTATGTGACGGTGTACCCCTTTTATCCGCCTTAATGGATGCTTACTAAAGATCTGTTCATATTCCTGTACTACCCGATAAACTCCATGCTTTTGGTGAGAAGGAGTGGAGTCAGTGCCTACATGCAGCTTCTGACACCAGTACTCCAGCTGTCCCTTGGAGCTACTGACCTCCGCCGGATTGAGCAGGGTCAAGGGTTCCACTGCCTGGATTTAGTGGTTGTCGACAGTGAACAGCTTGGCAACGGTAGCATATCTGAGCAGTTTGACCTCTTTATCTTCATAGTTTAAGACTTGTACGGGTACCCTCCCCTTGCGTACATCAACTATCCCCCTGGCTGTCGGGATTGTAGGTCTACTCTCTGAGTACATGGGCTCAACCGTTGCCTGATAATCCTGCCCTCTGAGGCCTATTGCTGCCCGACACCATATCATCATTTCACTTCTTGGGGGTAACACATTGGGGAACGGATCTGTCACCGGTACACTGCCAATTTCCCCACTGGACAATTTTACCTGTTGTCTCTGCAAGAGGGCTCTGATCTCCTTCTGTAGGACCCTCTGATGCCCAGTGCTGGCAGTTTTGATAATCTGTAGGAGCAAGAAAAACACTGCATCCAGACAATTTTCATTCACAATAGTGCCTAGTATAATTTGTGGATTTTTCTCCCCACAATCAGTTTCAATCACAATAAGTCCTTGGCCTTTTAACTCCACCCTCCCCACTTTTATTGCTACCTCCCTGAACCCTACTTGATTTACTGGTAGTCCATTAACAGCATAAATAGTAAGGTCTGGGTCTGCGTGGTCGAGTTCAGAATTGGCCCAAAATCTTTTGTAAAGGATATGTGGTATGGTGGTCACCTGCGAGCTGGTGTCCTGTAGTGCAGATGTGGGAATGCCGTCCACCGTGATAGATACAATTGGCTTGTCATTTTATTCCTGGGGGTTGGCCCTTGGCCCCAGGGATTGCTGGTTTAACGTAAACGACCTGGCAAAATGGCCCGCCTTGTTGCAACAGCGGCAGATGGGTTGTCCTGATGAGTCATAGCGATCGCTGGACCTTCTTCTGAATGGTGGGATCCTCCTTCTTCGCATCCACAGGACTTGCTCGGGGCTGTCGGCAAGCTGGATCCCTCCTGACGACTTGGGCTCCGGTCCGAGCTACATGGCCTTTAAGATTCTGGCCACATCCTTGCTGAGCTGCTGCACCTGGGATTGCAAGCTATCAGGAGCATCAGGTGTTACAGTCTGTCCTTTAGCCCCCACTGTGGTAAAGGAAGGGAGCGCCAACTCAAAGGAAGAGGTTCTAGCTGGCTGCAGCTGAAGTGCAGGGTCAGGGGTCACAGTAATTTGCAGCGCTCTAACGGCCCGGTCTTTCATGACTACAAAGTCTGCATCTGGGTGTTCCAGGGCCCATAGGCGCAGCTGGGTACAATCGGTGGGTGAATGCAACCCCTGAATAAACTGTTCAGTCAACATTTTATCCTCCTCCCGCACATTGATAGGGTCTATCTGCTTTAAGGCCCGCAGCGCCTCCTGGAGGTTCAAAGCGTAGTCCCGTATACTGTTCTGCTGCCTTTGCCTGCAATAGTAAAATCTCATTCTTAATTCAACCTCAGTGCTGGTTTCAAAAGCAAGTCTTAAAGGGAACCAACCACCCCCAATGACCCCCCCGGACTATTAATATCGGTCCCTACACACAGCACATACATGTGCTGCAATGATTTTTGCTAAAAAAACTGTTTTGTAAAACTTAAGATAATGCTTTTGAAAGTTTAAACCGAAGGGACGGGTGGGCGTTGCTTATCTGTGGCAAAAGCCGAGTAGCAGCTGCCACTCATCCTCCTGTGTCCCGCAGTAGCAGTTATGGCCAGCCCTTTGTTAAGCGTCACAGCCTGGTGCACGGGCTCGCATGCCCGTGCACACGTCATCATCTACAGCTGGGTAGCGAGCGCGCGCTCTGACTTCCTGCGCTCGGCTGTGGAAGTCAGAGCGCGCGCTCGCAACCCAGCTGTAGATGATGACGTGTGCACGGGCATGCGAGCCCGTGCACCAGGCTGTGACGCTTAACAAAGGGCTGGCCATAACTGCTACTGCGGGACACAGGAGGATGAGTGGCAGCTGCTACTCGGCTTTTGCCACAGATAAGTAACGCCCACCCGTCCCTTCGGTTTAAACTTTCAAAAGCATTATCTTAAGTTTTACAAAACAGTTTTTTTAGCAAAAATCATTGCAGCACATGTATGTGCTGTGTGTAGGGACCGATATTAATAGTCCGGGGGGGTCATTGGGGGAGGTTGGTTCCCTTTAAGTTATTAAATATTTGGATTTCTGAGTTTTTATCTGCATCTGACCAAGACTCAGCTTCACGCTTTGCTGCATCCATTAACTGTCTTAACACAACAGATGCTCTTTGCTTGCCAGTCATTGTATACATGTCCAACCCATTACATATCTTTTTCCTAAACCCAGCCAGGGTATCGGGTTTGCCATAATATTGAGGTAACAACGCCGCTCCCAGGACATACGGCATGGAGAGCGGCGTGATTGGTTCCACAGCTCCAGGTGCTGCGGCTGCTCCAGCATGAGTGTTCCCTTGCGCATCCATCCTTGCTCCCGCCTAGTTAACTTTAGCCAGTCTCTCATAAAGGAAAAGCAGTCAGCGGCTCCTCAGGTGGGGAGTTGAGCACTGGGGTATTTCCAGATCGTGCCGCTGTACTTCGTCAGCTTTCAGCAGAGCGCAGGGCGAGGCCTATCTTTGTGCCTTTTCAGCAATTACACCCCTCATCTTCCCACTCTCCATGTGGTGCAGTTATGGCAGCCCAATTTAACAGTTCAATGGAGTCAATAAACAGCACACAGTACCCAGTTTTACCGGGCAAGGGATCCTGTTTGTGACACCAAAAGCTGACTCGCCCCAGGGCCGTGGGGTACTCGGTTCCAGGAGTTGCTCTGCTGGGAATGTCACAGGCCTGTTGCCCGGTTCTGTGGCCCTGGTGGTCGCTGAAAACGGGAACAGTTAATAGGAATAGTGTTGCATGACGCTACCTATGGCTACGGTAAGGATACCGGACACTGCGGGACAGACCACCAGGGTGATGGTGAAGCAGCAAGGTGGTTTTGCTCCCCGTAGGCAGAGTGGAATCCTCGGGGCAGTAGTGGATGGTGGGAGTTGTGGAATAGTCTATGGAGGGAGTAGGATCAAGGGTCGCAATAATAGTCAAACACACAAGGTTGTTGTTTCATACCTTTAGGCCATGTGCACACGTTCAGTATTTGATGAGTTTTTTTTACCTCAGGATATGCAGACAAAACCAGGAGTGGAACAATCAGAGGAAAAGTCTAATAGAAACACGGCACCACTTCTGTATTTAATCATCCACTCCTGGTTTTGTCTACAAATCCTGAGGTAAAAAACTCATCAAATACTCAACGTGTGCACGTGGCCTTAATGATGTTACTGTTCAAGGTTAATCACAGAGTAGACCTGGCTCACTGGGGTTTAAGGTGCTCTTGAGAAATAATAGTCAATAAGATAGGATATCTCAGGCACACAAAAAAAGAAAGGAGAAAATTTTGCAGCAATTCTTGTTTTTTTATTATCTTGTCAGTAAAGGAACGTTTCGGTAAATACAACCTTCTTCAGCCAACTGACACTATATAATACAAACATAAGAGGTACATGTGTTTGAATAAAAAAGCAAAATCAGATGACAAAATTCAAACAATCATTCTGTCTGTAAGTGAAAATGAAACATCTCACATATATAAGCGACATGAGTGGCATGAAAATATACATGGTATACAAGGCATAAACATCTGAAAAGATTTTTTACCTAGGAATAAAGCAGGTTGACCCATATATAATGGGTTGATGCTGCAAGGGATATACCAGTTCCGTTCTGTGAAATAATATATACTGCAATTAGAAACATGCTGGTGACAGTCTGTGCTTTTCAGACAAAAGGTGCATACCTGAGGAATTGAAACCCCCAGGAACGTACTGGCATATATGTGTGTGAATTTAGCCTCGTAATGTGAATCAATGTATAATACAGTTGTGGCCAAAAGTATTGACACCCCTGCAATTCTGTCAGATAATACTCAGTTTCTTCCTGAAAATGATTGCAATCACAAATTCTTTGGTATTATTATCTTCATTTAATTTGTCTTCAATGAAATAACACAAAAGAGAATGAAGCAAAAAGCAAAATATTGATCATTTCACACAAAACTCCAAAAATGGGCCAGACAAAAGTATTGGCACCCTCAGCCTAATACTTGCTTGCACAACATTTAGCCAAAATAACTGCGATCAACCACTTCCGGTAACCATCAATGAGTTTCTTACAATGCACTGCTGGAATTTTAGACCATTCTTCTTTGACAAACTGCTCCAGGTCCCTGATATTTGAAGGGTGCCTTCTACAAACTGCCATTTTTAGATCTCTCCACAGGTGTTCTATGGGATTCAGGTCTGGACTCATTGCTGGCCACCTTAGAAGTCTCCAGTGCTTTCTCTCAAACCATTTTCTAGTGCTTTTTGAAGTGTGTTTTGGGTCATTGTCCTGCTGGAAGACCCATGACCTCTGAGGGAGACCCAGCTTTCTCACACTGGGCCCTACATTATGCTGCAAAATTTGTTGGTAGTCTTCAGACTTCATAATGCCATGCACACGGTCAAGCAGTTCAGTGCCAGAGGCAGCAAAGCAACCCCAAAATATCAGGGAACCTCCGCCATGTTTGACTGTAGGGACCGTGTTCTTTTCTTTGAATGCCTCTTTTTTTCTCCTGTAAACTCTATGTTGATGCCTTTGCCCAAAAAGCTCTACTTGTGTCTCAACTGACCAAAGAACATTCTTCCAAAACATTTTAGGCTTTCTCAGTTAAGTTTTGGCAAACTCCAGCCTCGTTTTTTTATGTCTCGGGTAAGAAGTGGGGTCTTCCTGGGTCTCCTACAATACAGTCCCTTTTCATTCAGATGCCGACGGATAGTACAGGTTGACACTGTTGTACCCTCGGACTGCAGGGCAGCTTGAACTTGTTTGGATGTTAGTTGAGGTTCTTTATCCACCATCCGCACAATCTTGCGTTGAAATCTCTCGTCAATTTTTCTTTTCCGTCCACATCTAGGGAGGTTAGCCACAGTGCCATGGGCTTTAAACTTCTTGATGACACTGCGCATGGTAGACACAGGAACATTCAGGTCTTTGGAGGTGGACTTGTAGCCTTGAGATTGCTCATGCTTCCTCACAATTTGGTTTCTCAAGTCCTCAGACAGTTGTTTGGTCTTCTTTCTTTTCTCCATGCTCAATGTGGTACACACAAGGACACAGGACAGAGGTCGAGTCAACTTTAATCCATGTAAACTGGCTGCAACTGTGATTTAATTATTGCCAACACCTGTTAGGTCCCAAAGGTAAATTACAGGTGCTGTTAATTACACAAATTAGAGAAGCATCACAGTGCCAATACTTTTGTCCACCCCATTTTTTACGTTTGGTGTGGAACTATATCCAATTTGGCTTTAGGACAATTCTTTTTGTGTTTTTTTCATTGAAGACAAATTAAATGAAGATAATAATACCAAAGAATTTGTGATTGCAATCATTTTCAGGAAGAAACTGAGTATTATCTGACAGAATTGCAGGGGTGTCAATACTTTTGGCCAACACTGTATATTTAACTTCCGCAATGTATGTATATACATTGCGGAAGTAAATTAGGCGGCATACAATAGGTTTAGTGTACTGAGCATGTACTGAGCATGCTCAATACACTAAATTCGGGTCTGAGGAGACATCAGATGTTTCCTCGGATCCTGCTCCATAGGGCCCCATGTTAATAGAATCGGATTGGATCGGATTTGGAATAATTGCCATCCGATTTGTCAGATCCGATTCAATCCGGTTTTTGATTCGGATGCAAAAATCGGAGCAGTCTCCGATTTTTGCACCGGAAAGAAATCGGATAAAATCGGATCGGACGCAAATCGGATGGCAATTAGTGCACATCCGATTCGGTCCGATACCCATAGGGTGACATGGGGCCAAATTCGGATCCGATGCTGTCTGATTTATATCGGACAGCATCGGATCTCACAAAATCATAGTGTGAAACCAGCCAAAGAGTATACAGTGCTAGACAAGATCTGCAAAAGAACTGTATCCATGTTTTGGCACAGATGTCTGGGGCACAGAAACTCAGAGTCAGAAGCATTAAGGAAGCTAGGTCAACTTACAAATGGTGTGGAAATCAAGCAATGTAGTCAAATGATGAAGTGCATTTGCTATCTTAAAGGGAAAATGTCCAGAAAATCCTTTCCTAAAGTAAGCACCACTAGATCTGCACAGCCACTGGATTTGATACACACAGATGTTTGCGGTCCAATGAGTGTTCAAACGCCAAGCATGAAGAGATATTTTCTCACATTTATTGATGACTACTCCAGATATACAGTCGCCTACCTGCTTCACAGTAAGGGTGAAGTTCCACAGAAACTTGAAGAATATCTTGCTGTAGTGTTTAACAAATTTGGAAGAATGCCAAAAGCCCTGCATGCAGATGATTGGACTGAATATATAAGTGGTAAGGAGCAAATGTCGAGACCCTGGCCCGGGGTACTCGGGTATCAGGCTTGGAGGGGTTTCCACTGGGATGTCACGAGTGGCAGCGCCTGAGCCTGTGGCCTGGGTGACACTTCAAAAAGGGGTTATGCACAGGGGATAAGAGTTTTTGTCACATGATGCCACCTGTAGTACCTGGTGCCTGATGGTGCTGGACCCCTCTGTGCCTGGGGGTGAGGGCCCCATGGATGCCTGGTGCTGCTGGGCCCCTGGATGGCTGGTGGTGTGGGCCCCTGTGTACCTGGTAGTGCCTGGTACTGCTGGACCCCTGGTTGCCTGGTGGTGTGGACCCCTGGGTACCTGCTGGTGCCTGGTGCTGCCGAGGCACCTGGTGGTGCCTGGTGCTGCTGGGGGCCTGGTGGTGCCTGGTTCTGCTGGGGGCCTGGTGGTGCCTGGTGCTGCTGGGGGCCTGGGTGGCTGGTGCTTCCGGGTGCCTGGGTGCCTTGTGCTGCCGGGGGCCTGGTGCTGCCTTGGTGCCTGGTGGTTCCTGGTGCTGCCAGGTGGTGCCTGGGTGCCTGGTGCTGCCGTGTGCCTGGTGTTGCCAAACGCCTGGTGCTGCCTGGGTGCCTGGTAGTGCCTGGTGCTGCTGGGTGCCGTAATTTCTGGTGATGCGGGGTGCCTGGTGCTGCCAGATGCCTGGGGATGCCGAACGCCTGATGCTGCCTGTGTGCCTGTTGGTGCCTGGTGCTGCCGGGTGACGTGGTGTCTTGTGATGCTGGGTGCCTGGTGCTGCCGGGTGATGTGGTGTCTGGTGCTAACCGGGTGCCTGGTGGTGCCGGGTGCCTGGTGCTGCCGGGTGTGCCGCTGGGTGCTGGAGACTAGGAGCTGCAGAGAAAGAAGCTGCCGGGTGCTTGGTGCCAGTGACCGGGAGCTGCAGAGGAAGAAGCTGCCTGGTGCCGGGTGCCTGTGAGCAGGAGATTAGGAGCCGCAGAGGAAGAACCTGCCTGGTGCCCAGTGCCTGGTGCCAGCAAGCGGGAGACTGGGAGCCGCAGAGGAAGAAGCTGCCGAGATCAGTAGTGTGGAGTCAGGTAAGGCGCTGTTACAGCCGAAGATAGCAGCCTGGGGGGGACAAAGTGGGATGGATGGATGAATGGATGGGGCGGCCTAGAAGAGGGGGCAGAATAGGATAGATGGATGGATGGATGGAACGGCCTGGAAGAGGGAGCAGAATGGGATTGATGGGTGGGGGGGTGTTATGAAAAAGGGTGGAGAAGATGGATGTTTAGGGAAGAAGATACATGTATGGTTTGGTGGATTGGGGAGAAGGTACATGGCTGGATGGGGGATAGAGGGAGAAGGTACATGGATGGATGGGGAGGAGAAGCTACATGTATTACCTATACACACACTGACACTATATACAGAGTTCCTGTGTATAATATCAATGATGATCAGTGCATTACCTGTACACTGACACTATATACAGAGCTTCTGTATATAATGTCATTGATGATAACTGTATAACTTGTACACTATATACATAACTCCTGTGTATAATGTCACCAGTGATAACTGTATTACCTGTACATTGACACTATATACAGAGCTCCTGTGTATATGACTCACCGTAGCCAGGACTTCACGGGGCAGGAGTTTCTTCTCCTCCTTGTCACGGAAACCGCGCCTGCGGCTGTGGGGCCCGGTGGTCCAGAACAAAACGTTGGCTGAACTGATAGGGGGTTAATATACTGTCGTGACGCCACCTGTGAGAGTTCCGGTGATTTCACCGGCGCTGCTTGGGCCTCCGGGGGATGGGATGCATCACAGGATGAATGGGAGTCCCCAGGGCCTTGAGCTGCACAAGATGTTGTGAGGCAGCTGCTGCACTTTTAGCATGCGGAGATGGACAGTTCTGAAAAAGGCACTCGATCCACTTGAGGAAGACGCCCTGAGCGTCGAAACATGTTGTGGGAGAGGACCTAGTGTGATTTGAACAATAAACTTACAGGTAAAATACTTGTTGAAGTGTAGCTGTCTTCATATCCCAGCGCTCACCCAAACATCGTTTTATTCCATTGCCTGAAAAAGGCACTGACACTGATAGTCTCTGTATCGGGTACTTTACAGTAACCAGCAGGTGATACATGGTATACAGTTAACGGGTAACGGACCGGGTGGACTCAGCAATGACCGGTGTTTCTCAGAGCTCCGTGGTGTTCCTCCATTCAACTTATTCTGGGTGAGTTGCCGTTGTCGCCTTTGAGTGCCAAGGTCGGGTACAAGGGACTACTTAAATTGCCCTGCCGGTGTGTACGTTCCGGTGTGAGGGGTAGTCTGGGTCCTTTTGAGGGTACTCCGCTGGCAAGACGGCTCTGTTTGCGGTGGTGGTGGGTATTCCTGTAGAGCGGTCCCTCCACTCCTGGTTTGCATAGCAGTGATAAACGACTCCTAGCTTCGGAACCAGTGATCCGGTTGTAGATGGGCGCGGGTATAGTTTGACCCGTAGATGATCGCCCAGGGTCCGGTTGTTGAGGCACCGGGTAGTGGCGCCCAACCGGGGGTGGCCCGGGGGCTGCGCGGAACTGTGCAGAGCCCCCCTCTCCTATGTTCCTCTTGGCCACGTCTTCTCTCTTCCTCCTTCTCCTACATTCTCCTCTACACTCTACTCCTACACTTCGCCCACCAGGACCTTATTGGCCCTCTATTCTGATGTGCATGTAGGGTATGGAGCTCTGAGTTTTAACCATGTCATCGTTTAGTCAGAGAATATTGCAGCTGCAGTCTGGGCTGCAATACACTCCTGTGACGCAGTCGTTGCGGGGCGCCACACTCTCCCTTGGGAAATTATGCTTGTCCCCAAGTGTCACGAAACCCCAACATTATAGAGAATTTTTACATTTTCATTATAACAAGTAAATAAACGCTTTTATTAATAACAGGTATGCATTTTTGTTTTCTTGCTTTTTAAGGAGGCGCATAACTTAAACTGTTACATATAGACAAAACCGGTATAAGCAGGTTAACCATTGCGGACCCGGCGGGCCGTCTACTGTCCTTAATGTAAGCTCTTCTGGCGGTTAAACGGGAAAAAGTCATTTTCAAAGTTCACATAAAGTTACTTATGCAGAGAACAATTGCGCACCCGTATGGCGAACCAACCATCATAACAAGCATGTCGCTCATAAGTGATAATGTCCCCACGATACAGATCGCGATCTGGATGTCCTCTGGGTAAATGCGGTTCTACATCGCAACGCCCCACAAATATCTCCTCATACACACCCTCCTCCCTGGCAAAACCCCACCCGGTAGACAGATTGAACGAGGTCACTCTACCTTCTTTACGGAGTTCATCAGGTAACAGGGGTTCACGACGGGCCTCAGCACGGGCTTGCAGATTGGCTTGCTCACGGGCCCCCCACTCCGCCCTGTGGAGTCGACGTATGTCGTCGTCTGACCGACTTGGAGTATGGATGCAGTCAGTGCGATGGGTAGGTTGCTGGTAGGTTTGACACTGGCGGGAAGTCTGGATGGGCACCCGGACAAGAGGTGCCGGAGAAGATACTGCAGCGGCGCCGGATCACAATTCCCGAGCTGGCTGCTCGGCCGGAGGTTCCTCTTCATCTCCCCATTCAAAACCGGTGTGATGATGGTCCTCAGAAATGCTCTGAGTCTCGTCGTCCTCTTCCTCCACTCCTTCGACGATCACATTGGGCTGCATTTCTGGTGGAGATGCTGGGTCGGAGTCGTCCGGATAAGTGGGCGTTGGGGCTGTGGAATCCTCCTCGGTGTCATCTCGCAGGGCTTCCAGGCTGCCTGCCTCCTCATCTGCCACTTCAGCGTTGTTAGGTGGTGTCTCTGCTCCGGTAACCAGGTAGGCCTCAGAGGGATTGGTATCGGCCTCCGGTTCTGGAGATAAACAGGTAACAGTCTCTAGATTAGGTGGAGTGAGACCGGTGGTAGGTTCCTCTGCAGGAACTAAACAGGTTTCGGCTTCTGCGGTGGAGCAAATTTCAAGCTCCGGCTCTGGAAGGGGGTTGGTCATGGTTTCTGACCCTGGAACGGGGTTGGTCGTGGACTCTGGTAGAATAACACAGTTCATGGGCTCTGTTGATGAGGCAGGACAGGTTGTAGGCTCCGGTGAGGTAGCGGAACAGGAGCTGCTTTCCGGCTGTGGAGTGGGACCACTTGTAAGTCCTTGCTGGACAGCCCGATGGAGTTGGCTGGCCAGACTTGCACTCCAGCTGCGGATCGTCCACTCTGTAGTTTCCATGAGTCTCACCCTTAGGTCTTGCAGCACCGCTTGCCAGAAGTCGGAGTTGCCGTCTATAGTGAGGACGGGACCCGGATGGCCAATGGCTGCTCTGGCCTCCGCCTCGACCTCCTGCATCAACTCGTGGAGCTTCATGCTGGCCATTTTCTTGTTGGAAGAACCACACCCGTCCAAACTGGCAACCGTTCTTCTCTTCTCTGGTGGAAATGCCTTTTACACTCCCACTTTCTGGGGTTCCCATAGGTGGGAAAAAGTCTTTGGCCCGCCCCCATGGTTGTTTCCAGCAATCGGGTCGGACAATGATTATGGCGCCTTTGCCTTGGCCCTCCCACGAATCGGGGCGGTGGCTCACCCCTGGGCCTGCACGTGGTGGTTCACATGGCGGGGACCGCCATCTTGGTCGCCATCTTGGCCCAATGGTGAAAAGGCTGGAAAAGTTCGTTTTTGGATGAACAAAGTCCTTTTTGATGAAATAAAGTTCTTTTAAAGCACACTATACCCGTTAAGGAACGGGCCTGCTCGCATCCTGCTCGTGACGCCAGAATTCGGACTCACCGTAGCTCGGGCTTCACGGGGCAGGCGTTTCTTCTCCTCCTTGTCACGGAAACCGCGCCTGCGGCTGTGGGGCCCGGTGGTCCAGAACAAAACGTTGGCTGAACAGATAGGGGGTTAATATACTTGTCGTGTAGGGTATGGAGCTCTGAGTTTTAACCATGTCATCGCTTAGTCAGAGAATATTGCAGCTGCAGTCTGGGCTGCAATACACTCCTGTGACGCACTCGTTGCGGGGCGCCACATATAATGCCACTGGGGATCACTGTATTACCTGTACACTGACCCAATATACAGAGCCTTTTTACATTTTTATTAATTTAGTATTATTTGTCACTATGTGGTGGCATTATGTGATTTGGTCCATGACATGATGGTATTTGTCCCTTGTATGTGGTATTATTCGGTCACTATGTGGTAGTAATATGTAGTCTCATGGTGTGGCAGTATTTATACCTTGTATGTGGTAACATTTGATCACTATGTGGTGGTTTTATGTGCTTTGGTCATGGTGGTTGACAGTATTTCTGTCTTGTATGTGGCATTATTTGGGCACTGTGTGGTGATAATATATGATCTGCTCACGGTGTGGTGGTTTTGCTCCCTTCTATCTGGTATTATTAGTCTTGGTAGAGTGGATTGTGTTCGGTCATTTGTTTTATCTGATATCAATAAGGGGAAACGTCTTCATTCCCAATAGATATTAAATACTTGGATGTTTAACTCCTCCCTGTCCTGTGACACAGCAGCAGATATGCAGTTACAGAGGTTCGCCAAAGAAAACAAGTTGAGCATTTGGTGAGATTTTCACCTCAGTATTTATAAGACAAAACCAGGAGAGGGTGAGAAGTGAATTAAAAATACCTCTGATTGCTCCTGGTTTTGTCTTACAAATACTGAGGTAAAAAACTCAAAGTGCCACATTCTTCTGACGGTGTGGATTCCACCAATAAATAAGTGATCACCTTCCTAACCTGTGCATCGCTGACAACTTGTTTTCACCAAAAAATCCCTTTAATGCAATTTACAGTAATGGTACATTACAGTAATAGTTAGAGCACAGTGATGTGCAGGAGCCGCCTGTGTTTTACAGTCCACGCTCCACTATGATGGGTATAACGAATAACAGGTATTTGCATATAGCTGAAGAATGGGTGGGCCCGGGTGGGTGGGCCCGGGTGGGTGGGCCCCTGGAGTCAATTTCCCTGGTGAGCCCCAGACACCCCAGTCCGGCGCTGGGTCAGAGTCATGGTGCACTGTATGGCAATGATCTGCCATACAGAGCATCATCACCGTGACCCCACTGACAACAACAAGAGGACACTTGATCCCTTGTTGTAGTCTCTGGTGCCAGAGTCATGGTGCACTGTATGTCAATGATCTGCAGTTCCGTGCACCATGAGTCCACCCATCCATCCACCCATGCAGGCTCTCTCTCCAACCACCCATCCACACATACATGCAGCCTTTCTATCCATCCATCCATCCGTCCATCCATTCATTTATCCATCCCATTCATCCATACTCATCTAACCGCAGAGATTCTCCTGGCAGCATGGTCCCCTGCAGCTCCTCAGCTGTCAGCAGCTGAGGAGCTCAGGAGAGATGGCGGGGAGCAGCGGTGATTGCTGCGGTGAGCATGGGGCATGGAGGGGGGACATGGAGGAGGGGCATGGAGGAAGGGCACAGAGGGAGGGCATGGAGGGAAGGCACGGAGGGAGGGCAGGAGAATGAGGGGGAGGAGAAAGAGGGTGAGAGAGATCAGGAGCGGATGAGAGGAGGTGAGGAGGAGGGGAAGCGAGGAGGGAGAGAGACGGGCACAGGATTACCGGCGGAGGCAGGTGCAGGACGGCTGTGGAGTGGCTCTGATGGGGGTGATCATCCCATCAGATAGCTTCCATCTGATGGAAGTGATCTGATCGGATGATCACCCCCATCAGAGTCGCTCCTCAGCCCCTTTGATAGCTGGCAGAGGATCACGGTGATTGACTGTTCAAACAGCTAATCAGCGTGATCCTGAGGGTGGGGTGGAAAAACCACATCCTCTGACCTCAAGCCCCGGTGCTCTGTGATAGGAATCACAGACCACCAGGACCCGTTTGCGGTTACCGCGGCAACGGTGCAGTGGTAACCGCCATGACGTTGTACAACGTCATGGGTCAAGAAAGCATAAACTTTCATGACGTTGTACAACGTCAAAGGTCGGGAAGGGGTTAATATATAAAAATGACATAACAGGTTCCCTTTAATACTGTGAGTACAACATCACCTCCACAGCTGGTCCTACCATGAACTCCTTATTAATGAACTTACAAGTCCAAGAAGCACATTCTTATAGTAAACTTCAGTATACTTCTCCAGCAGTAGAACTACAAGTCTCGCTGTGCTCCCTTATACTTAGCTGCAATATACTTTCCAACAATGGAACTACAAGTCTCAGCAGTAGCTACTCACTCCCTGATGTAGCAGGTCTGTAGTCAGACAGGGTTGGAGTTTCAGGATTCTATGGCTTTGGAAGAGCAGGCAGTATTTTTTTTCCTAAGGAGAACTCAGGCAGAGGTGGCAACTCCTGGCAATCTGGCTGATCTGTGGTTGTGGTGCAGCTCCAGAGTTCACAGTCCTCTCACAAAGAGAAGAACAGTCAATGCGCACCATGTACTGCAATCCTTGATTATCACACAACTTCAGACAACTTCCATGTTCTTAGGTACAGTTAACTCCTCCCTTCTTCTCCAACTTTACTCAACCAATCTATTCTGTTGTCTGCTGCTGCTCCTTCTCTCTCGAGTTGACAAGGCAATACATCTAAGGGTACCATTACATGCCGCAATCTCGCCAGGTAATCTTAAAGGCGACATGTCGTCCTGAACTGATCGGCGTGAAATCGCCCCACGGTTGCGGCGTGTGATTGGGTAATTTTGCGGCGATAAATCGCATGTGGCCTGATTAATGAGCACTGCTCTGAAATCATATATAAAGCTTAACCTGGCACTCTACTTAAAAAAGCAAGAGAGGGTTGATCCTTTTGGTGTTTTTTTATTTGTGGAGTTTGTGAAAGTTCATCAATCATCAAACGTTTCGGCTCATGCAAGAGCCTTCATCAAGTGATTCTTGTATGCAGTAGTGGGAGTGTTACTCCACTTTTTAGCTCAGTTAGATAGGTGTATGTTGCCCATGGAGGCCTCTGTTTGATAGGGAATGCAGTCCGAGATCCAAATTAGTGGATACACAGACGTGATCTGGCTGAGCGTATGGGGGTCCATACATCAAGGTCCATCACATGGTTAGCAGAAAGGCAGTTTTATGGCTCCTGTCCTTGTGTTGAAGTTTTGTGCATCATGCAGCCATGCTGGAGGGCTGCTGGCAGTGCTCTGAAATCAGACGCAATCATGAAGGCGAGATTTCCGAGTTTTGGCGTGTGATAGGGCAATAGTGATGGAATCTGCATCGCCTATTCATTTCACGTAGGCGTACCACAGCATGCTGTAGTCCACGCCACATCTGTGATGATTGCTGGTGGGTACTGTGTTCCCATTGGATGTCAGTTGACAGGGCGCCATATTTGAAGAGCTGTCCATTCAGCACCACACACATCTTCAGCTACACAACAGTACGCAGACACAGTTCATGAATTGGCGACATAGATGCGCGCAAGCTATGTCATTCGCGTGTATTCATCAGCACTGTGTCGAGTATAGTGCCACATGCTATGTCAGATGTTGCCATACACATTGTGCATGGGTGGCATGGGCCACGCACTACAATCACCCTAAGCGGTGTGAATTAGGTGACGCAGATGGGTAGATTATCCTGCTCTCACTCCGCAGGCGTGTACCTTGTTAGCGCCCTAAACTTTGTTTGGCGGCGTCAGTGTGCGTGGTGACGTCATGACTTTTCTGCACCTTCCTCCCTGCCTGCCAGGTGCCTGTCCCACCCCTGCACATAGGACAAGAGTCATGGCCGCCGCACAGCATGCAGTCCCTTTCGGTCTGGCAGAGCTAATGGTTCTGATAGACCTGTGGGACTGCCATGACTACTGGTGTCAGCAGCGTCACTGTCACCCACGGCTGCGCAAGCGCAGTATACTGAGGAGGGTCCAGCGGGCCCTGCTTCAGAAACTGGGGGTAGAGAGGACCTGCAAGCAGATCCAAAAAAAACTGGCTGATCTGAAACACAAGTCCCCAGGGCGGATTGTGGATATTCGTGCCCGGATTGCGAGGCTGCGTGGTGAGTATGTGGCAATGCCAAACACACACATGCCAATCATCCTACTCCAAACACTACACAACCATCATGTGGTATTGTGCCATGGCACATAGTGTGCCCTAAGCCACCATGTGGATGTGTCACTGTGTGTGCTGAGCCGCCTGATACCCGAGACGTGTGAGGCCATCTGGAGTAGTCTGCTGCCATCCTACATGCAGTTCCCAACAAAGCCCGCTGAATGGATGGATGTTGCCATCCATTGGTTTAAGGACCGCTGGCAATTTCCTAACTGCGGCGGGGCATTGGATGGTAAGCATGTGAGGATCACGAAACCCCCCAACTCTGGGTCCTTGTATTATAATTACAAGGGATATTTTAGCGTGGTCCTCATGGCCCTCGTGGATGCTCACTATGAGTTCCTCTACGTGGACGTTGGAATGAACGGACGTGTCTCAGATGGGGGTGTGTTTGCACACAGCTCCTTGGCCCAAGACCTAAGGTGCGCTGAACTTGCCCTCAAATGATGAGACAACCCATCATCTCAACTTTGCGTTTGTGGGGGATGAAGCATTCCCACTTCAGGCTCACCTGCTACGGCCATATGCCCAGAGGACAGTTACTTCTGAGCAGCGCATTTTCAATTACCGGCAATCCCGGGCTCGCCATGTGGTTGAAAATGTGTTCGGGATCATGGCCAATACATTCCGCGTGTTTCATACGCCTTCGCATATGAAAGTGGAATCTATGGATGTGTTAGTGCTGGCCTACTGTGTGCTGCATAACTTCCTGCGTCGTAGGGATCGGTCATCATACACGCCGGCAAGTTATGTGGATTCTGTGGACACAATAGGGGAGGTCCATCCCGGGGATTGGCATGCTACTGACCATGGTGTGGCGCCATTCCAGCCGCTGAGCCACGGTCTGAGTCAGCAGGATGCCAGGAGCAGCAGAGACGCATACTGCTCCTACTTTAATGGCCCTGGGGCAGTGGCCTGGCAGCACCAGCAGGTGTAGGGTGGCTGGTGTGAGGCATAAACATGATGATGAGGGTGGAGTCACCAGGGTGGGTGTACCTGGAGGATTCTGGTTGTGTTTTGGTGTACAAACCTTAGTTAGTTAGTTATTTTTTTGGGGTTCAGTACTGTCAAATGTTTGGGTATGGCCATTATTTGTCATCATGTTTTCTTTATTTGTGTGATGTTAACACTTCTGTTTGTAATGTTTTGTGTGTTGTAAACAATACTTTTTTTTGTGCACAAAAAAGGCCAACAAACCCCCCCCCACTAACTACCTGTGTCTGTCGTTACTTTTTAATCCAGGACAGTTGCACATAGCTTTATGCTGTGCACAGAGGTATGTAATACGTTAAATGGTATTGATGAGTCTGTGCAGCATTGTCTGCTAATGTCCAGTACACAGGTCCAGCCCTTTGGCCCACACTGTATGCCGTGACTTTGTGTACATGTCCATTATGATGAGTTTGGCCACATGGAAATGTGTTCACACACATGGAGAATGCAATGGTGTTTGTGGGGGATTTAGGTACACTCCAGTACACACACGCAAACATGTGTACACACACATAGTTCAGCCATGGCGTGGAACAATGCAGGCACATATGTGCATAGTGTGGTTTGTATCTTACCGCCATCAGCTACAGACGCACACATAGACATTGTGTAGTGTAAGCCACTGTCCTGTACAACACCGCTCCTGTGTGACGCTTTTGCGCCTCGAAAGTGTGTTGCAGTAGCCACTATCGACAACACGAGCGTGTATTAATGACAAAGTCTGATAGACAATGGCGTAATGTATTACCAGCCTTCCAGAGCAGGCTGCCCAATCATAATGCTGTTGCATTGTCCAATGAGCGTGTGTGGGGCGCGGTGTAAAAGCACTGTGGCATGCCTATGTACTCACCGCGCTGAACATGTACGCCAACAATACCTTTGGGATTGCGGCGTGTGAAGCGGCGACGGAAGTCGAGCAGATTGGTTAAGCTGTGGGTGAGGCGATTTCCGGTGCGACACATCGCCTTTCAGGGTGAGATTGCGGCGTGTAAGATTGCGGCGTGTAATAGCGTAATCGGCGATCTGAGGCAAGCATGAAAAACGTGCACGCGCACGTTAGATCGCCTCATATCGCCAGGCGAGATTGCAGCATATATCAGAGAACAACAAGGTGATTTTATGCAGTAAAAATACAAATTTATTAATTACATAATATTAAAATATTACATACAAAAAACTACTATTAAGGTTTTAAAGAAGGAATACAAAGGTAATAATACAAACAAAATATAGTATACACGTAAAAAGTGATTATGAAAAATCTATAGAAAACACCCTATAAACTAGAAAATATTGATCTTCTTAGGTGATCCTATAAACACATCTCACAGCCTAACAAAAAAAGACGTGTCAAAAAACATCAAAAAATAGGCTTACAATAGTCACCTATCTCTCACATAGGAGACCAAACAAAGGTAAAAAGTGAAATAAAATAAACCCAAGCAGTGAAGATCAAACTAGAGGGTGGTTACCTGGTGTGTCTACAGACTCTGCTGCACTCTACATGCACGTTTCGGCTTACGCCTTCATCCAGGAGTCAGCCAGGAGATTGCAGCATGTAAAGATACCCTAAAGGTACCTTTGCACGCGGCCACCTTTCTAGGAATTTCACTGGCAACTTACTGGTTGCAGTGAAATCATGGAGACATTGTTCCATTTGTACACAGCAACAAGATAGAAAAATGTGTCCATGATTTCACTGCAACCAGTAAGTTGCCAGTGAAATTCCTAGAAAAGTTGCCGTGTGTAAAGGTACCCTAAGGGTGATTAATGTCTATTACTGAGAGACCCTGTCTATCCCATTCAGTCTCAGTGCCTGTACACCATGCTCATCTTACAGGAGTTACATATGTCTACCAACTTCAGAGGCCACTGCAAATAATCGGAAGTGCAGAAGAAGGCTGATTTTTGTCTCCTTTCTGTACGTGAACCGTCTTCTGAACTCCTGGTCATGTGCAGTGTGCTTTTGAAGCTGGGAAGCGTACACCTGGCTTCAGGGTGAGTTTACACGCTCAGATATCTGAAACGATAGCTTTAGAAAAGTCACGTGAGCGCTATCGTTTCGAGATCGTTGGTGCGATGTCACACGCATGGATCTCGTTAACTCTCTCTAATTTGGCATTGCGCCAGCGTCGATCCATAGTCTTAGTGAACGATCTCATAAAGTGGCAGGAATAGGAGAAATCTGAAGGAGATCGTTCATCATAGTGTCACACTGTCCGATGCTGCAGTTTGCTGCAGCGTTAATTGGACGATGAACGATAGATTTGAGCTCAGGACCTCAAATTTGTGATGAACGATCTAACGATTTTTCCTTCAGATGTCCGATGTTTACACGCAGTGATGCAAAAATTATATCGTTTGAATGATGTCAAAAGCGTGACGTTTAAATGATATCGTTTCAGATATCTGAGCGTGTAAACCCACCCTCAGAGATGCAATGACACTGACGACTAAAGCCAAGTGCATACGTGAGATTTGCAGGGAGCTGGCTCTTGCAAATCATGCAAGCGCATGATAACTTGTGGAGAGGGATGACTAGTCTGGGGAGATCAACACCCCATCAAATAGTCAAAGGTCTAATTAGCATGAGAAAAACAGAGCTTACAAATACTTTTTTAAGCATGGATTTAAGTCACTAACGTTATAAAGGGCTGGTAAAGCAGGGGAATTAGCTCTACATATACAAATGATGCTGGGTTGGAGAAGATTGGGGAGATGACAGGTTATTTTTAAAGGTACCTTTACACGCCGCAACTATGGTGTAGCAACTGGGAGGCAATCGGGATTTCCGTCACGGTTGCCTTGAAATTGCTACGAAATTGCGGTGTGTAATTGGGGAAAGTGATGGTGATTTTGAAGTTGCTCCCGGTTGCGGTTTTAGAGCATTGTTCAAAAACATCCGGTTGAATCCCATCGCTGCTTCACACGCTGCAATCACTAAGGGAATGTGGGAGTACCTGTGCAGCGCCGCAAGAACATAGGCGTGACAGACTGGTGTATTTCACGCCGCAAACACGCTGATTACACAACGAAATAGCGTCATGATTGGTCAGCCTGCGCAGGAAGGCTGGCTAATACATGATGCCATTGCAATTGTGTAGTGTCAATGGACAGCTCTTCAAATATGGCACCCTGTGCACGGACAGCCAATGGTAACACAGTAGCTCCCACCAATCATCGCTGATGGGGCGTGGTGTCCAGCACGCTGTGGCACGCCACTGGGAAATCACTAGGTGATGCAGATTTCATCCCTATCGCCCGTTTACACGCCAATACCAGGGAAATTCACCTTCAGGGTTGCCTCTGATTTTAGAACAAGGCTCTGAAACCGCAACCCAGAGCAACTGCAAAAATCACGATCACTTTCCCCAATCGCACGCCGCAACTTCGTAGCAATTTCAAGGCAACCGTGACAAAAATCCCGATTGCCTGGCAGTTGCTACACCGCAGTAGCGGCGTGTAAAGGTACCTTTTCAGTGATTTGGAACAATATTCTTATCCTTTTTAAGATCATGGCACTTAGAATTCATATCAAATAATAACTGATGGTAATTACTAGAATGTTCTTGTATATCTGTGTAGAGCAAATTGAACACATCCTATTTTCTTAAATGATCTCAGACCAGTATAACGAGTAGTAGCATCATTTATTATAAGTTCATACTGTACATTAAGCAATCATCCATATGTGTTCCTTGTATCAACACCAGGAGAGTTTGTAAATGACGATGTAAGAAAATGAGTTGCCTGGATGTTGTCCATAAATTTTACTTTGTAGGATGCTTCCTCTGGTAGATTTTAGTGGCACTGTAATAATTAGCCATATGTTCAGGGAGCTAGGTACCAACCAGCATGGTGCGGTACATCAAACCGAGTGCATTGAGGTTGCCAAGATGCTTAATAGTGGATACTGCTAAAATAATAAACACTTTAAGCCTTCTTCACATGATATTATCTTTTCTTGTAATGGTGAAATGGTCCTTGTAATGGGGAAAATAACAGCTGTGATAGAACATGGTAGCTGTAAAAAAAAAAATCAAGTAAATTGTAATGCGATAGATAACAATTTATGAAATCAAACATGCAATTCTACATTTCTACATTTATAGTTCCACTCACTTCAATATAAAAAAACCAAACCCTTGAATGAAGAAACATACCATTTTTGCCTAATTGCAATAAATATTTGATAAAGAAGAGAAAATTTTGCACAGAATAAATTGTACAGAGTCTACAAGCAGTGGCGTAACTTCAGGGCCAGGGGCCCTGATGCGAAAGCTCCAACGGGGCCCCCAATTATTGCAAATCTTTAATAGCATTAGTCATTTTCTATAGGCCAAACGAACTTATGGGGCCCCCCTAGTCTGCAGGGCCCGGGTGCGATCGCAACCCCTGCACCTGTTGTAGTTACGCCCCTGTCTACAAGATTACATCTAACCCGACTCAGGTTTCACCCTTTTGGCTTCATCAGCTGCTCCAGAGAAAGAGATGAAATGTAGCAGTTGTATGTCAATAAAGGATGTTTCACTTTTTCTCATCATATAAAGCCATGTTGCTTTACTCTTGCTTTCTTCCACTCAAATACATTTCAGCAGTCTCTCCTTCCTCTGTCATGAGACAACTAATAACTAATATTCTGTTTTCTTATCAGATACCAGCTTGACAATACTCCCCATCTACCCAAACTGTTGTATTCAAGATTTCTCCCAATTCACAAACCTACATTAAAGAGAGAATGGGACTCGGTCAGTGAATAACTAAGATCCTTTGGCAGAAGAAATTTGTTTTCTATGGAATAAAAATTTGTTAAACAGTTCAGACTTGTAAAAAACAACATAAAAAGTAATTAAACATTACTTTATAATAACTGCTAAAAAAAAGTATACTTTATGGAGAACATACTGTGTATTTTCTGACTTTAATATTATTTTTCTTTACTAGAAAAAAAATATTGTTAAAGCACTACTTTTTTATTTCAGCGCTGGAGTGGTGCTACTAATCTAAGATGACTGCACATACAATACTAGTGCATCTCAATGAATTAGAATATCATCACAAAGTTCATTTATTTCAGTAATTCAATACAAAAAGTGAAATGCATATATTATATAGAGTCATTACAAACAGAGTGATCTATTTCAAGTGTATATTTCTGTAAATGTTGATGATTATGGCTTACAGACAGAAAATTAAAGTAGGAAGGATGAAAGGTTAAAAAAAACGCTGACGTATTCCATGAGACATCAAAGGGTGAATGTAATACTGATTTACTAGTCAACGCGTTTCAGGTCTCCCAGAGACATCCTTAAACATGGCAATGTTACATTGATTTTGAAGATATTATAATTCATTGAAATGCACTAGTAATTATACTCACCACCAGTTGTCTTCAGTTCGTCCTGGCATCACTTTGGTCCTGTGTCACCATCCTGTGACCACAACTTCAGACTGTAAGAAGTCAGAAGTAATAGTTACAGGATCTCAATGCAAGTCTATCAGAGCCAGAGCAAAGCTTTTATAGACTTGCACTGAAAAGTGACCTCCGGCTTGCTCCAGCAAACACTGGAGTGATCTGGCAGGTTACAAATTGCAGACGAATGGTGCCAATAAAAGCTGAAGACAATGGTTAGTAAGCATTAGACTAGGTGCGGGGACTTTACATTAGTAGCACTACTCCAGCGCTGCAGTGAAAGAAAACAATGAAGTGCTGCTTTCAATTATGGGCCAACACCTTTAAAATCTGCTGGACAAAATCATGTATAAAATGTAGTGCAGAGAAAATATTCTGCATTTTTATCATTTGCATTAATTCAATACTTGTGTTTGTGTACTTTTTAGTCTTCATCATTCATTGCACAATTTAAAACCATTCTTCTATGGAATGCAGATACAGTATATGATAGAAGGGAGAATACATGGTGAATACATTTTGTTTTAAGAAGATTTTGTTATTTTCCCAATTGATTGGGTCAAAATGTATTTCTCTTTCTTTTAAACCTACATTACTTGTGTCAAGCTCCTTACAGGGTTTGTGCGTGCACTGGGAGGATTAATACTTCTGCAGTCGTGCTGAGTGACTGCAGAATTATCAGTTTAGAATGGACAACCCCTTTAAGACATTAAGGTGGTCCACATACAACAGTACAGAGATAGAGCCAAATGTCCCCGCACATAAATTATGAAGCACCAGGAAAGGGGAGTCAGATGCAAGTGAAAGCCAGACTTTCCGCAGAGCAGATGGAGATATTTATTACCATCTTTGCCTTAAAGCTATTGATTTGTTTAAAAAAAATAATAAAACATTTAATTGAATTAATTTATTTTTTATAAAGAACAAAAAATATTATTTTTCAAATTATTTTTTATATTCTGCCACTGGGGGCTGCTATTTGTATTTACCTGTCTATAAGTATTACACTTTAAGGCTGAAGGCACACTGTCGTGCATAAAACACGGATCGTGTTTGATGCATGACAGTGATGCGAGTGTTTGGTTGAGTATGGTGCGAGTTTGGTGCGTGTGGTGAGTGTGCATGGCTGTATGGATGTGAGTGCGTGTGTGGTGCATGTGATGCTGTCCATGGTCCTGAAGTAAACTTAAGGTCCGTGGACAGCTTTTTCCAGTGATTTTAAACCCAGCGGCTGTCAAAGCCGCTGAATTAAAATTTGCCAATTTGCCGGTACAGTTATCAATAATGTGTCAGCACTGTCACAGCAGCGCTGATACATCATAGTTCAAAACTCAGGTGGTAATAAAAGATTAAAGTTCTAGGGCTTATTAATCATTTTAACCCCCCCTGCAGATGCGGATAATAAAAGCCGGTATATGAAGGGTTAATGTGCTGTTTTGTGTTGCCATCATGTGTACACAGAGTGTGTACACTCTGTGTACTCATGGTGACATCACACCCTGGCAGTTGAGGGGTTAATAGCAGTTTTAATCTGATCCCAGCATTTGTCGGGTTTTAGTTTCAGTTTTATAAAAGCCGGTCAACTTCAGCACTGAGGGTGCTGTCCATGGTCCTGTACGTAAATTGCGTAGAGGACCAGCGGCAGTGCTGTAGATCTGGTGAGCTACGCTGTTAGCGTATGCTATTAGCGTAAGTACCAGGGACAGCTCTCCAATTCTACAGCACTTCCGCTGGTCCTCTACGCAATTTATGTACAGGACCACGGACAGTACCCTCAGTGCTAAAGCAGACCGGCTTTTATAAAACTGAAATTAAAACCCGAAAAATGCTGGGATCAGATTAAAACTGCTATTAACCCCTCAACTGCCAGGGAGGGATGTCACCATGAGCACACAGAGTGTACTCAATCTGTGTACACATGATGGCAACACACAACAGCACCTAACAGGCCTAAGAGAATGGTGCTATTCTCTGAGCACGCAGCCTTACAGGGAAAAATAGGCAAGTCATACACCAGATAACCTTTCTTTGTTTTTGGTGAATAATTCACCCAAGATCCACTTCCATTGACCTTTGGTTTATGGTTTCCAACACTCTTTAGCATACTGGCTGCATTTTGTTTTCATATTAAATGTAATTACCGTATATACTCGTGTATAAGCCGAGTTTTTCAGCCCAAAATTTGGGCTGAAAAGTCCCCCCCTCGGCTTATACACGGATCTATACGGTAGACCCGTGTGGTGGGGGCTGTGTCCGGGGGCTGTGGGGGCTGTGGAGGCTGGAGGAGGCGGGGGGGGGGGCTGCTGTATGAGCGGCCCCGTCACGTGGGGCCGCTCATTAAATATGCACTGCATCCCCCTGTCAATCAGCGGCAGGGGGATGCAGTTCATATAGCCCCCCAAAAGCTGGCACTGTCCCCCCTTGTAAGGGCCCCCCCCGGTGCTTATACATTACCATCCCGGTGTTCTGATCGGCGCCGCTCCTCGGTGCTTCTTCATCCTCCCGCGCTGGCTCCATCCGTGATCTCCGGCTGTCGCAGCGATGTGACGTCATCGCGCGACCGCTGGAGAACCCGGATGCAGCCAGCGCGGGAGGATGAAGACGCAGCACGGAGGAGCCGCGCTGATCAGAAAACCGGAATGGTAATGTATAAGTAGCGGGGGGGGGGGCCCTTACAAGGGGGGACAGTGCCAGCTTGTGGGGGCTGTTGGTACCCCCTGGGGGCTGTTGGTACCCCCTGGGGGCTGTTGGTACCCCCAGGGGGCTGCTGGGTACCCTCTGGGGGCTGTTGGTACCCCCAGGGGGCTGTTGGTACTCCCAGGGGGCTGCTGGGTACCCCCTGGGGGCTGCTGGGCACCCCCTGGGGGCTGTTGGTACCCCCAGGGGGCTGCTGGGTACCCCCTGGGGGCTGTTGGTACCCCCAGGGGGATGTTGGTACCCCCAGGGGGCTGCTGGGTACCCCCTAGGGGCTGTTGGTACCCCCAGGGGGCTGTTGGTACCCCTAGGGGGCTGCTGCGTACCCCCTGGGGGCTGTTGGTACCCCCAGAGGGATGTTGGTACCCCCAGGGGGATGTTGGTACCCCCAGGGGGCTGCTGGGTACCCCCTGGGGGCTGTTGGTACCCCCAGGGGGCTGTTGGTACCCCTAGGGAGCTGCTGCGTACCCCCAGGGGGATGTTGGTACCCCCAGGGGGCTGCTAGGTACCCCCTGGGGGCTGTTGGTACCCCCAGGGGGCTGTTGGTACCCCCAGGGGGCTGTTGGTACCCCCAGGGGGCTGCTGGGTACCCCCTGGGGGCTGCTGTATAACCCCTGGGGGGTGCTGTATAACCCCTGGGGGGTGCTGTATAACCCCTGGGGGCTGCTGTATATACTGCTGAGGCCTGTATACCACTGGGGCTGCTGTATATACCACTGGGGCTGCTGTATATACCACTGGGGCTGCTGGGGCTCCTGTATACTACCACTGGGGCTGCTGGGGCTCCTGTATACTACCACTGGGGCTGCTGGGGCTCCTGTATACTACCACTGGGGCTGCTGTATACTACCACTGGGTGCTATATACTACCACTGGGGCTGCTATATACTACCACTGGGGCTGCTATATACTACCACTGGGGCTGCTGTATACTACCACTGGGGCTGCTGTATACTACCTCTGGGGCTGCTGTATACTACCACTGGGGCTGCTGTATACTACCACTGGGGCTGCTGTATACTACCACTGGGGCTGCTGTATACTACCACTGGGGCTGCTGGGGCTGCTATATACTACCACTGGGGCTGCTATATACTACCACTGGGGCTGCTGTATACTACTGCTGGGGCTGCTATATACTACCACTGCGGCTGCTGTATACTACCACTGGGGCTGCTGGGGATGCTATATACTACCATTGGGGCTGCTGTATACTACCACTAGGGCTGCTGTATACTACCACTGGGGAGGCCTGTATACCACTGGGGGGGGGGCCTGTATACCACACTGCTGGGGGCTGTATACCTGTGCTGGGGTCCACCCTCGGCTTATACACGAGTCAATAGGTTTTTCCAGATTTTTGGGGCAAAAGTAGGGGGGCCGGCTTATACACGGGTCGGCTTATACACGAGTATATACGGTATATAAAGCTTTGTCATATATTAACCCCTTCCCAAACTTGTGACTTGGAATGTCATAGAAGTCGGTGACTTCCAAACCTGTGACATTCCACAACGTTATGGTGGGATTGCTGCACCATTGCCACGGTAACCTCCATCGCACTCCGGTGTTCTGTGATTCTTATCACACCAGAGCTTGATGTTGGGGTGGAGGGAGGGTGTATTCCCCACCCCACCCCCACGATCACTGTGATTGGCTGTTCAATTCTGAACACAGCCAGTCCCAGCAATCGTCATTCTGGAGCTTAGGAAAAGGCTATCACAGCCCCTTCCGAAGGATGGAGCGCTGGAGGGGGTGGATATTGCCCCTCCAGCACTGATGGGAGTGATCTGCCCATCAGCGCTGCTCCATAGCCTGTGCCTGCACACCTGCGCCCACTCCGCTTTTCCTTATTCCAATTCCCTGTTCCTCCTGCCGCACCCCTCTTCCTCCTCCCGATCCCCCGCTGTGTTCCCCCCTCTTGCTACTGCACCTGCCCTCTTCCTCCTCCTGATCCACCTCTGTGCTTGTTTCCCCCTCTTCCTCCTACCGCTCCCCTCTTCCTTCTTTTGATCCCCCACTATGCTCGCCCCCCCTTCCTCCTGCCTCTCCCCTGTTCCACCTATCGCTCTGCTCTTCCTCCTTCTGATTCTCCTCTATGCTCGCCCACACTCTTCCTCCTACCTCTCCCTGTTCTTCCTGCCGCTCCCCTCTTCCTCCTCCTGATCCTGTGCTATGCTCGCCCCCCTCTTCCTCCTGATTCTCCCCAGTTCCTCCTGCCACTCCTCTCTTCCTTCTCCCGATCCGCCTCTGTGCTCGTTCCCCACTTTTCCTCCTGCCCTCCCCTCTTCCTCCTTTTTCATCCCACACTATACTCGCCCCCCCTTCCTCCTGCCTCTCCCCTGTTCCTCCTATCGCTGCCCTCTTCCTTCTCCTGATCCCCCTCTGTGCTCGTCCTCCCTCTTCCTCCTTCTGCTCCCCTCCAGTCACACTCTCCCCTCCTGTGCCCCCCGCTGCTGACTTGCTGCCTGTGCCGGCTCCTGTTGTAGTCTTTGGGGTCACGGTGATGGTGCACTGTATGGCAATGGTCTGCCATACAGTGCACCATGACTGTGACCCCAGAGACTACAACAAGGGATTAGTGTACTCTTGTAGTTTCTGGGATCACGGTGATGGTGCACTGTATGGCAGATCATTGTCATACAGTGCACCATCAGTGTAATTCCAGAGACTGCAGCAAGGGATCAAGTTTCCTCTTGTTGTGGTCTTTGGGGTTATGGTGATGATGCATTATCTGCCATACAATGCACCATGAATGTGACCCCAGAGACTACAACAAGAGGATACTTCATCCCTTGCTGAAGTCTCTGGGGTCTCACTGATAGTGCACTGTATGGCAGATCACTGCCATACAGTGCACCATCGCCGTGACCCCAAAGACTACAATAAGAGGACCCTTGATCCCTTGCTGCAGTATCTGGAATTACACTGATGGTGCACTGTATGGCAGATCATACAGTGCACCATCAGTGTAATCACAGAGACTGCAGGAAGAGGAATTTTGATCCCTTGCTGTAGTCTCTGGATGTAGCAGAGACGATCGAGCGCTGTGGGACCATCGTTGTGGACTATGTTGGAGGATAAAATAAAGTTGGAGTCTAAATTTGTGTTTTTTTTTTCTAATACAAAGAATTTTCTCTGAATTATTTTTTTTACTACTTATTAGAGATTCCTAATGGCCAGGTATAACATTGGCCTGACATTATGAATCTCGGGCTTAGCGCCAGCTGCCAATAAAAAAACTGGTATTAACCCCTTTGTTACCCAGTTTTCCACCGGCACCAGGGCAACTGGAAGAGTCTGGTACAGCGTCAGAAAATGGCGCTTCAATGAATCAACCATTTTCTGGGGCGGTTGCAGGCTGCAATTTGCAGCATGGGGGGCCCAGAATGCTTGGGCCTCTCCATGCTGAGGATTCTAGCCCCCAGCTGCCTAGTTGTACCTGGCTGGCAACCAAAAATACAGCGAAGCCACACATAATTTTTTTTTCAAATAATTTCTATAAATAAAAAAAAAATGATGTCAGGTTTCGCTGTATTTTTGGTTACCAGCCAGGTACAACTAGGCAGCTGGGTGTGGGTGGCAGTTCATAGCTGCCAAGTTGCACCTGGCTGGCAACCAAAAATATGGCGAAGACCCATGTTGCTTTTTTGAAAAAAATTATTTTTACAACTAAAAAGAACACCGTGGAGTTTCACCATATTTTTGGTTGCCAGCCAGGTACAACTTGGCAGCTGGAGGCTGGAGTCCTCAGCATGGACAGGCCTAAACATTCTGGACCCCCATACTGCAAATTGCAGCCCACAGTCATCCAAGAAAATGGCGCATTCATTGGAGGCGCCATTTTCTGCTGCTGTACTCAAGCTCTTCCAGCTGACCTGGTGTCGGTGGCAAACTGGGTAATAAAGGGGTTAATTCCAGTTTTGGATTGGCAGTTGGTACTAAGCCAATGTTAGACCCAGCCATTAGGAATCTTTAGTAAATAGAAAATAATACATAACACTAATGGCTTCCATATCGCTGGCGAGCACACATGTTTAGGGCACTTTTTTCTGACTGCTGTGGAGCTGTCACACATAGCGATCTCGCGTGTGATCTCCGGTGATCCTGCGTTCCGGAAATCGCCTGCAGAAGACCAGAAGCGATCTTCCCTTATCACATCGCCACGTCACATGCCACAACCACATCAGCGATGTGGGCGTAGAGCTTGACCACGGTGAGGAGACAGGGGTGCCAGAGTGTGTTACACCGCGCTCCTACCACTCCGATTGGCCTACACAACTGCGTTACCATTGGTCAGCCTTGTCTGGAGTCTGCCCACTACATGACGCATTTGCCCTTTCTACTATCTCGCTACTCCACGCTTGTGTCATGTGTTGCGGCTTCTGCAAGACGCTTTGGCTTTGCCAAAGTGCCACACAGGATAGCTCATCTGTTGCTCTGTGGATTACATTATGAATGGCTATGTGTGCATCTGTTGTTGATGTCGGTAAGCAACAAACAACACTCTGGACATATGTGTCTGGATTGTGTCTAGGCCAGGCTGAACTATGTGTGTGCAGACATGTTTGTGTGCGGATACTGATGTCTACCTCCATCCTCAACAAACACAATACAATTGTCCATGTGTGTGGACACATACCCATGTGTAAATCCATATAATATGGACAGGGAGACACAGTCACAGCATACAGTGTGGCCCAAAGGCCTGGACCTGTGTACAGGACATTTGCACACAATGCTGCAGGGACCCATAAAGACCGCTGTGGTCTCTGTGCACAGCATAATGCTATGTTCAACTGCCCTGTAGTTAAAAGTAAACACAGACACATGTAGTTATGATCAGAATTTTTTTTTTAAATTTGTGCACAAAAAAAAATACTACAAGAACATACACAACAAAAACACAATTGTTTACATCACACAAATAATACAAATGTGAGCTCAAACAATGGTCATAAGAAAAATAATAAGATGAAATAAAAGAAATAAATTAAATTTAAAGTCTAAACAAAACCAAAAAAAAGGAAAAGAAACAAAAAATAAAAAACAAAACACCAACAGACTCCTCGTGGTGCAGCCACACTGGTGCCTACACCCTCCTCCTGGTGGTGGTGTCTAACAACCCCAGCCACCCTACACCTGTTGTTGCTGCCAGGCCACTGCCCCAGGGCCAATGAAGTAGCAGCAGTAGTTGTCCCTGCTGCTCCTGGCATCCTGCGGATTCAGACCCTGGCTCAGTGGCTGAAGTGGCGCCAGACCAGGGTGGGTTGCATGCCACGCCTCGGAACAGAGTTCCCCTGTTGTGGAGTCCACTGAATCCACATAACTTGCCGGCATGTATGATGCAGTATCCTTACGACGCAGAAAGTTATGCAGCGCACAGCATGCCAGCACTACAATATCTATAGATTCCAGTTTCATATTCAAAGGTGTTTGAAACAACCGGAATCTATTGGCCATGATCCTGAATGCATTTTCAACTACACGGCGAGCCCGGGATAGCCGGTAATTGAAAATGTGCTGCTCAGAAGTAACACTCCTCTGGGAATATGGCCACAGTAATATGGCCACAGTAGGTGAGCATGAAGTGGAAATGCTTCATCCCCCACAAACGTGAAGTTGAGATTGACAACATTTAAGGGCAAGTTGAGAGCACCTCTCCTCAGGCCTTAGCCAAAGGAGCTGTGTCCAAACACACCCCCATCTGAGATACGTCCGTTTATGGCAACATCCACATAGAGGAACTCATATTGAGCATTGATGAGGGCCAGGAGGACCACGCTAAAATACCCTTTATAGTTGTAATAAAAGGACCCGGTGTTGGGGGTTGCGTGATCCTCACATGCTTACCATCCAATGCCCCACCGCAGTTTGGAAATTTCCAGCGATCAGCAAAACCACTGGCAACGTGCATCCATTCTGTGGAGGTTGTTGGGAACCGCATGTAGGATGGCAGCAGGCACCTCCAGATGGGCTCACACGTCGCGGGTGTGAGGCGACTCAGCAGTGGCCGCGAGACTGCGGCAGAGTATTGCAAGTCCATCATCGAACGACTTGTTGCCAGAAACCTCAAAGTAACAACCAACCGGTCCTCAGGTGGCACAGCTCTACGCATCAGTGTCCTGACGGGCTATCCATGGCTGAAGGCGTTCCAATAGGAACTTGAAGGAGTCCTCGGACATACGGAAATAGTTCCTGAAGTCATGCACATTCCTGTCCTCCAGTTGACGGACCAGGTGCATGTGGCTCAGGTTGTCTCTTTGCAGAAGCCACTCCCAAGACCACACACGCCGTCAGTAGAGTTGTAAAAAACAACATTGTCTCAACACAAAACACACTCAGACATCGTAGAAGGGACATCTGAGCAGCAGTACTTACCCAATGACTCTGGGCAGCTAGCTTGACCTTGCTCTGGCGTTGCAGGTTTTTTTATCGCAAGCAGCCAATCACAGCGCACCAGCGTCATCCAATACACGCACCCGCCTCGGCGTTGCCACGCCCGACTCCTGTGATTTGCTGATTCTGGTGCGTTATGATTGGTTGGCAGCCCTTTTAAAGATGGCGGAGTTGTAGCACTTGTGTTTCCACAACTGATATGCGACAGCGTGGTAGCATCTCTTCAAGCACACTCTGCTGCTCAGACGGTAGGTATAGCGCTGTGCATGCCTTGTTCATCTGTACATTACTGAGATTTTCCAGGTACCCCTACCAACTGCTCCACATGCAATGTTTTATTGAACGCTGTTGTCCATGTAGCGCTCTATGGATGGTGTTTGTGAGGTTTATGTAGCCAATGTACGCCCCTCAATGTAATGTGTGACACATAATGTGGCCCTACATAGTGCACATGGGCAATGTTGTTTGAGCTGCTTTTTCAGACTTTTTGGGGCTAACACCTCCCCAACCTGTTATCTACTTATACAGCAAACAATAGTGGGTTACAACTCTTCTGCTGTGCCTACATAGTGGCCATGCTAATACATGTCTACCAACACAACCATATCAAGATTGGTCCATCTACCAGCCTTTCACCTAACTACATCTGAAAGTTGTCCTGTGCTGGGGTCAGCATATGTATACACAATAAACAATGTCACGCTTCTGTGCAGTCATGTACCCAAATTATGCAATGCTCTTTACCTGTTGTCGTAATGTGCCCATTATTATTGTTACATCATGACATCATATGTACATGTATGTCTGGTTGTGATGTGGACTGTGGTTATGTTGCAGATGGAGGACAATCAGGAGTTTGTCCGGGCCTTTCTTGCTATGTTCCAGGACCATGAATGCCTGTGGCGGGTGCATACCCCGGAATATAAGAATAACCAGGTGAAGGATGTGGCCTATGGCCACCTTGTCTCCCTCTCCCAACAGCACCATCCTAGGGAGAGGTGGGACAAGAACAAGGTCAAAGCCAAAATCAAACACCTGCGCACCATATTCAAAAAGGAGTACAACCGGGTCCAGAGGTCCCAGCACTCTGGGAGGGGAAGTGAGGAGGTCTATGTGCCACAACTGTGGTATTATGACCTCCTCACTTTCACTTTGGACCAGGATGTCGCTCGGAGAATGCGGGGCAACAGGGTGTTTGTAGAGGAAACAATGACCATATCCGAAGCCACGGCACCGTCACAGGAGGTACGTCTACTTATTGTTGTGTCTGATTATCACTTGGTGGTTGTACTCACGTGTTCTTTTGTGAAGCAGCTGCAGCCACAATCCTGTATGTGTTTCCAAAATAATCTGTGTGCTGTGGTGATCGCTCACATACTAGGCTCCTATGTTTGTTTTTTGTTAGATGTAGGGCCACATCACTTACCATGTTGTACCCTCAGGTTAGCTGACTGCACACTTTTCACTGTTAAATAGTCTTTCTTTCATATGTGCAATGTTTGTGTTGATCTAGTACACTGGCTTGGTCATGCTGCAGCTGCTTATCTGTAATTTGTAACATACATTTGGGGAGTTACATGACAAGTGTTTGATCATTTTGTTTTGTTTCTTTACAGGAGCCTCCAGAGCTGCAGACCAGCCAAAAGGGGTCACCCATGGATGATCCTCCACCATCAACATCTGAGGGGGAGGTTGTGCCTGGTCCCAGTGTGGCAGGGCAGGGAACGTGGACAAAGAAGGTGCTGCTTCACACCAAAAATAAGCCAAACACTGGGATTAGGCATCTAGCTAATGAGCGGGTGGCCAAGCTGGACCCAATGCAGCGGAGACACGCTGAGAGGCTCATCATTTGGGTCCTGGAAGCGGCCGAACACGGGCACTGACGGCACCATCCCATCTTGTCATCCCCATTGGACAGTCGTCAGTGTCCCATGGTCCGAAGCCGCCTATGTATGGGCCCAGACAGACTCCTGATTTGTCCAGGGGCCCCAGACAACCCCACCCCCTGAGTTGGCCTACTGGTAGGGGATATGGGAATATGGGGCCACAACCCACATCTGACACAGTAGAGGAATACCTACATGAGGAGAGACGCTACCAATAATTATCAATTAATTTGGGGCCAAACATTGTTTGTGTTTTGTAAACACGGTATGTGTTGTTTTTTTGTTTATTTATGTCCATAATAAATTTATTGGTTAAAGAAAAACTCATTTCTGATGTGTAACTGTCATGTATGTGTATGTATGTACTGTGATGTTCTATTACAGGGCAATGATGTGTCTCACTTGTATAGGCCACATAACTACTATCACATGGTAAGGTACATATTTTGACATATGCTACATCACTTAGACCCCTTGGTGTGACCATGCCTTAGTAAAATAGTTATATGCCATACATGGGTCTACAAGTGTGTACCCGCCCCTTAAAACATGTTTGCCATACAATGATGGTAAGTAGTGTTTTTGCCATTGGATGTGTGATATTGTCCGGGTTACATTGGGTCAGTAATGTTGTATTGTGCTACGTACATTGATGGGGTGCCTCCCTGCAAGCCTTCCATGTTTTTAAAGTATTGTTTGCACATTCCATGCTATTGCGACCCCTCACACATTTGATTGTGTCTGACAGATGTTATATTAGCAAAGATGTGTAGACTACAAAGTCCTGCACCTCTGTGTGTATAGGAAAGACGCAAAATAGTGTAGTGGGATTTGTACAATAATTTTATTGGGTAAATCCAATATTATAATTTTTTTTGTTGCATTGGGTGGTGGGATTTTGGATCCCCCTGTTGTTTTTTTAAATCAAAATAGCAACAGAAAAACAAACAAACAATTATGGCAACATGCCACACACTAAACACACAAGGGGGGGACAAACAAAACAAACATATTCATAATGGCTGTTGCAAAACAGCAGGGCCAGCCCCAGGCTGCTCACCAGTGAGACGCTGGATGATGGTTCTGTCCAAATTGGCCTGCGCCTCACGGTGGGCAGCAACCAAATCCTGTATGGTTTGGTTTCCTGTATGGGAAACAAAACAACATCAGGAACATGTTTTCTGTGTTTTACAATATTATGTGCATGTGTAACCATAATTACAATTTTTGACATCATTCCGCACTTCCCTTCCAGGCCACCCGCCCACAGCTGCTGTGCCATCTGCATTTAGCAAAAGCAAAAGAAAAAATATCAGTAATGCATTATGTCCAGGTGAGACAGGCCAAATTCAAAACAACAATCTTGTTTAATATGGGCCACACTTACTATCAGCGCCACCTCCACCAGGCTCAATATCACCCTGTGGGGACCATTCCCCGACAGGGCTGCCAACTGGGCTGCCTACGTTGGGTGGAGGAGTGGCAGGAGGTGACGGCGTTTGCTGCCGGTCATGTGTGGCTCTTGGGCCCGTGTGTGGGGCTCTTGGCGCCCTTCCGGGTGGGGTGGAGGGTGGCCTTTGCGGGACAGAGGCTGGGCTGCCAGGTGCAGAGGGGAGAGCTGCGAGCTGCTCCTGAGGCGGGACTCTCAGCAGCTGATGAGGTTGCCCTTCAGTAATTCTGGGGGCTGGAGGGGTTGCCACTGGTGATGGGCTGGCTTGTGGGCTTTCCGCCTCCCCTTTTAGGTTGAACATTGCATTTGTAAATCAATTTGCACCATCACCAAAACATACAGTATAACATCACAAATGTCATTTTTATGAGTGTGAGGAATGACTTCAGTCAACATGCACATGTTTGTTTGTTTGGCCAAAGTGATGTGATGTTAGCTGACGGTGCACATATGTACATGGCCGTGGCCAAACACACAGTATTGTGGCCATGCAGTGCACACACGCATATAGTGATGGCCATGACAGTGGCTGTGACACACACAATTGGGACATTAATGTTGTGCGTGCAGACCTATGGTGTTGATCCAGGGGAGTAATTATGGCATATTGCGCAACAAACCACAGTGTTAAGTTTGAAACTAACAATACTGACCCATCCCTATACATCAAGGCTAATGTACAGATGCACATGACCACACAGGGAACAGGTGGTGGACTGGCCATATGGCAGTATACATTTATGTTATGTGTAATAGATATTTTGCCATTCCCACCACCATTATGGCATTCTATATGTCACACAGCACGCAGATATTGGCTGTATGTGTAATGGTGGGCATTACATGACATACAAGAGCTAGATGTTGACTTTGGCCTTATTAGACAGCTATGTGTGTAGTTCTACTGTTAAAACGGCAATCTTCACGTCAACAATGCCAACACATAGTAGTGTAGTCTGCACCTTCATGTTGCATTTTGCACACCCTGCAGATGCAGAGGGATGAAGCTTCAACATCATCTACTCAGGGTACCTATCAGACAAGCTACACTTCTATGTGGTGCTACATGTTTGCTTGGTGTTGGGATGAGGTATGTGTGTATCCAATTACTCACCACGCAGCCTCATAATCCGTGCCCGGATATTGGCAATGCGCCCTGGACACTTCTATTTCAAGTCCGCCACCTTCTTCTGGATCTGCTGGGTGGTGCGGTCTACACCCAGTCTCCTCAGCAGAGCCCTCTTCTCTTTGCGCAGGGTGGCCTGCTTGTGGAGACGTGGGTGCTGTTGCCGACGGTGGCACCAATAATCCCGCCTGTCCAAAATGTCTATAAGAATGAGCAGCTCTGGCTCGCCCCAGGCTGCAGCTCTCTGTCCTAATGTCATTGCTACCTCTGCAGGGGAAGGTAAAGCACCTGGAAGGCAGGGCACAACGTCCAACAACGACATTGCGTCATATCGCACGCTGGTAACGCCGAGGAGACTTGAGGGCCCAGACAACTTAAGGCGCAACAGAGTGGTCAGCCTTTCAGGGATGCCGTGGCGTCACCAAACTAAATCAAGAATGAACCATAGGGTGACGGACGTATGTAGCAAATGGAAGACATACATGCATTAGTATGTAATTTGGGGGCCCATATGGTTTGTGATTTGTGTATGCTCAACATGTTGGTTTTGACATTTCAGCCACCAGCAATAGGAATTGGCTTCTTAAACATTTAGTTGTGTGTATGAATTCATACACCAATTGTCATTATCGGAGGATTATCCATTTAGTCAGGACGTGCCAACATCATACATGCAGTATCATTCTGATGCGTTACTCCATGAAGCTCGTAGTTTGACTGCCTTTCCTGACACTTGTGAAGCAGAAAAAGAAGAAGATGAGTCTGGTGAAGAACGCACAGATCATCAAATATGGCGCCTTTGCCATGGGCAGCCAATGGGAATGCAGGATAAGCCACCAATTGCTGAAGACAGGGCGCGGAAAACAGCACGCTCAGGCACGCCTGCTGGATTGATTAAAAAATGTCTGAGCTCACTTTCTACATCGCTATCACCCTGTCACACACCACGATGCGCTGAAATTGCCTAGTGGATATCGCCTGATTTCACTGCAGTGCAGGGCAATTAGGCAACGCTCCACCAGCGATTTTTCACCGTAAGATCGCCCAGTGTCACGCCATTACGCAATGCACATGCGATGGGGTTTCCACATTGCCGAATACGGGAATTGCCAGCGTTCTCGCCGACGATATGGCGGCATGTGATGGTACCTTAAAAGAAAAATAATTTTGTTACAACGAAAAACAAATATATCTCAACTTTATCTTTATTACTCCCACATAATCCTCCATGCTCCTTCATCCAGAGTGTGCAGGGAGAGTAGAAGCATCCTCTCCCTGCAGAGTCTGCAATCACACTGACCACAGGGACTCAGTGAGTGACATCACAGGCGGCAGTCAGAGACTGCCCCAGGAGAGTGGTGATGCCACTGCTCAGTAACCAGGGCTCCCCGTGGTAGTGAATTCTAAATGTTGTCACTTGTGACGGGTTTCTGCTGTTTAGGCACATCAGGGGCTCTCTAAACAGGACATGACACCGACAGACCATGCCCTCAAAATCTGTATTCCAAAATGTCACTGCTGTGCATCCAAACTGTGGTTTTCCACCACATATGAGGTATCGGTGTACTCAGGAGAAATTGCCCAACAAATTTTAGGATCCATTTTATCCTGTTGCCCATGTGAAAATGAAAACATTGAGGCTAAAAGAATATTTTTGTGGAAAAAAAAGTACTTTTTTATTTTCACGGATCAATGTATGAAGCACCTGGGGGTTCAAAGTGCTCACTATCTAGATAAGTTCCTTGGGGGGTCTAGTTTCCAAAATGGGGACTCTTGTGGGGGTGCTCCACTGTTTGGGCACACAGTAGTTCTCCATATGCAACATGGTGTCTGCTAACAATTGCAGCTAGTTTTCCATTCAAAAAGTCAAATGGTGCTCCTTCCATTCCGAGCCCTGCCGTGCCACCCAAACAGTGGTTTTTAACTACATATGGGGTATCGGCGTATTCAGTAGAAATTGCACAACAAATTTTAGGATTTTTTCTTTGTGAAAATACAATAATTGAGACTAAAATTACATTTTTGTTGGAAAAATTAAAATATTTATTTTTTCCTTGCATGTTGCTTTAGTTCCTGTGAAGCACCTGAAGGGTTAATAATCTTCTTAAATGTAATATTGAGTAGCTTAAGGGGTACAGTTTTTAGATTGTTGTCACTTTTTGGTATTTTCTGTCACATCGGCCTATCAAAGTCCCTTCAAATGTGATGTGGTCTCTAAAAAAATTGGTTTTGTAAATTTTTCTGGAAAAATTAGAAATTGCTGATGAACTTTGAACCCTTATAACTTCCTACCAAAACAAAATTTTGTTTACATAATTGTTCTGATGTAAAGTAGACATGTGGGAAATGTTATTCATTACCTACTTTGTGTCGCATAACTCTCTGGCTTAACACAATAAAAATTCAAAATTTGAAAAGTGGGAAATTTTCTAAATTTTCACCAAATTTCAAATTTTTTCACAAATAAATGGAAAAATTATCAACCTAAATTTACCACTAACATGAAGCCCAATATGTCACGAAAAAATAAGTCTCATAATCGCTAGGATCTGTTGAAGTGTTCCAGAGTTCTTGCCTTATCAAGGACACCAAGGACAACATCTGCAAGGAGTTTGTATGTTCTCCCCGTGTTTGCGTGGGTTTCTTCCGGCACTCCGGTTTCCTCCCACATTGTAAAGACATACTGATAGGATGTTTACATTGTGAGCTCCAAGAGAGACAGCATTGCTGATGTATGTAAAGTGCTATGGAATTAATAGCGCTATATAAATTAATAAATATTATTATTATTATATTATAAAGGGACACTCGTCAAAATTGCACAAAATGGCCAGGTCAGTAAGGTCAAAACAGGCTGGGTGTTGAAGGGGTTAATAGGGAAAAATGGCAGCTTTTTTTGTAATCATTCAAAAGTCTCATTTACATTTCTTTGGTTTTCTATGTGTTATGAAAAACAGCAAACACTAGATATGGAGTAGGGAAATGCAGTAGGGTCTGTCTCAGCCTGTGTGTGTGAGATTACATGCTGTGAGAGGGAGGAGAGGGGACATGATACAGTGTATGTGCAATTACAATCTGTGAGTGGAAAGCAGCAGAGAGGAAGACATCGGATTGTATCAAAATATACTATATATAATGGATTTTACATCCCGCCAGGAGATCAACTTTACAGTAGCCTGAAGAAAGGCAATAAAAAAACAACTAACGGCTGTACACAACACCTCTGTCTGCACTACATCTAAAACACTTCTTACGGAACAGTAGATGTCTGACCGCAAAATATCCTATAGGGAAGACATAGAACATTTCATAGTCAATAACGAATCTATCAAATGTAGTTAATATTTCACAGAAGTTCAAATAGATCGAGACGTCTGTTATTATTATTACTGCTAGGTGAGAAAATATTGATAACGAATATAATGAGTAATAAGTTAAACAGAGGCAATGCTGATTTAAGGGACTTATCTAATCAGTGAAATTAATACATTTTTTTCCTTTCAAGATTCTAAATTTGTTAACATCAACCTTTCATTACACTCACGCTGTCTGAATCACAAGCCACTTGAATCGAACACTGTTTGCTTGATGTCAGCCAAGTATGTTATATCATGAAACATGGCAGTTAGTCCAATGTGCTTCCCTGCTGTCTTCTCCCAGATACTCTCCAGTTGATTGATTGGTCTCTTCCCGTATCTGTCCATAGGGAGTGACATGTTAGGTATGTGAAGCTAGGAGGGGAATGCGCTGGCACGGAACGCTTTGGACTAGCCGAAGTGTTTCAGAGAAAAACATACCTGGCTGAAATTGAGCAAACAATGATTGATTCATACTGTTCAGGGGTATGTCAGCATGAATCAGATGAAATGGCCCCTTTAAAGTAAATTTGTCACCAGGTTTTTGGCACCTAATCTGAGAGCATAACATTGTAGCATTAGAGACTCTGATTTCGACTGTGTCACTTACTGTGCTTCTCGTGGCTGATTTGGTAGAATCACTGTTTTATTAACAGGAGCTTATTATTAGAGCCCTATGAGATCCACTTCCTATCACGACTTGCTTCCCTCTCCCCACCTTTGGACACATGATTACTAAACATGAAGTGAGATAGCTGTAGCTTGCCACTTACTTCCTGTTGATCAATCATAAATAGGCTTATGGCACATACCAGTTTGCCTATCATTATTTGCAGATGATAAGACAGCTTCATTATTCCCCACACACAATGATTGATTTAATCAGCTATCATGTTCCTCTAAGAGCCGTGGACGGAGCAGCACTCTGCCCATGGCTATTAACCTGTTAAATGCTGCTGTCAATCTCTGACACTGGCATTTAACACATATTCACGTGAAGTGTGTAATTCCTCCTGCTCTTTGGCACCCCAGTGATGTGATCGTGGTGCGCAGATGGGTTTTCATGACAGCCGGGGGTCTGCTGATGACGCAAGTGTCTGTCATTACGATTCTCCTGCGAATGCCAGCAGTGCTGTAGCATTGTATTATCACAGATTCATATCCCCTAAGGGGACGAATAAATGCAGTGAAAATTGAGAAAAAAGCTTTTAAAAATATGAAAAAAAACCACAAGTTCAAATCACTAACCTTTTACCCCATTATAAATAAATAAAAAATAAATAAAAATACACATATTTGATATCACTGCATTCATAAAACTAACCTATCAAAATATTAAATAAATGAATCCAGTCGGTAAACAGCATAACGAGAAAAAAAATATATATTTTTTGGCCCCTGCAACATTGAAATAAAATGCAGTAGGCAAAACATCATATCTACCCCAGTATAGTATCAATAAAAACATCAGCTCAGTTAGAAAAAAAATAAGCCCCCACACAGCCTTACATCCTGAAAAATGAAAACACTATGAGCCAAAGAAAATGCCAAAACAAGCAAAAAATGTTATTGCAAATTTCTGAAATTTTAGTCCTAATTTAAAACGCTGAGCCTGCATCTTTCCCTGCACATGTTGGCTGATATGACATCAGGACTTAACACATCCTGGTAGGGAGCATGTAATTCGTCGCACCCATCGGTGGCCCTGTGATGTGATTGTAGGTCTGATGCGTTGTCATGACAGATAGAGGTCAGCTGATAACCCTGTCTTTGTCATGACAAACATCCTGTGAATGCAGGCTGAGTGCAGGTGTTTACAGGAGATAGTCATTTGTGCTATCTGTGCAGCTAAAGTGATCAGACAGTGGCAGCTTCAAGTCGACAAAGTCTATAAAGGTACCTTTACACGCCGCCACAACAGGATGGATACCAACTGCTACTTCACGTGCACGAGCACGGCCAAACGGTTACAAACGGGAAACGCACCCTCTTTACACGCCGCCACAAGGTGCGCTACGCGACGCTACATCTACAGCTAGCTACATCGCCGGGTGTCTCAAGTAGCCATCTGTAGCTCATTTACACACCGCTACAAACAGCTACTATGGGCGTACCTGGTGCAGCAGGGACAGCACATAGGCGTGCTACAATTGTGGATTACGAGACGTCCGTACGCTGATAGGACAAATCAATAATACCATGATTGGCCACGCATCGCAGGAGGCTGATTAATACTTGACGCTCGAGCAATTGTGTAGTGTGACTCGTCAGCTCCTTAAATATGCCGCCCTGTGCGGCGACAACCAATCGCAACGCAGGAGCTTCCTTAAATGATCGCAGATGGGGCGCGGTAACACGGAGCCTGGGTGACGCCTTAGCTACATTTCAGCTACATCGCCGGGTGTCCACAGTTCCCTTCTGTGGGTTCTTTACACGCCGATACAGCTCGCTACAATCGGCGATGTAGCCATCTGTTTATGGGCAGTGCACGGATACAGATGTATCTGTAGCCGGCTGTATCGTCCCGTCTTCAGACGCCGCTACTACGGGCGATATTGGCGCCACAAGCTACATTTGTAGCCTGTAGCGGGTTGTATGCATCCTGTTGTAGCGGCGTGTAAAGGTACCTTAAGGCAAATTCCCTTACAGGGGGCTGGGACTACACATTAGAAATCCACATGATATCATATAGCCATCAGAGAAGGCTGGTGTCAGGAGAGTATAGAAAGCCCCACCTCAACTGTGACAGGACAGCGCTAATGAACAATAGAAAACAGGTGATTACCGCACATCATAGGAAGAGAAGGTAAAAATAAATATACCATCAGAATTTAGACAGGAACCAACCAGGCAGTGGTTCACAAGGAAGGAAATCAAATACACAGTACAAGGTCACCAGACCAAGTCCCTAGGCATAATGGCAGCACATTCAGGCAGCGCCAGAAGGTTTACCTATAATTAAACTTTATGCATCGCCCTCTTTATGCGTAGATATGCTTAATGAAGTGCTTGATTCCGTTTATCTAGACATCCAGGTTCTTTTTCACATAGAGATCTCTTTCTAGATCCTTTTGATGGCAGAAGGCTAATAGGAAATTTGAGCTTTGCCTAATGATGTTCCATCACAACCTTTGACCCACTTTTTCATGGACTTTTTACACCGGCTTGCCTAACTCTGGCAATGATACACTTGTGTGGGTGGTGGTCGACCGTTTTAGCAAAATGGTGTTACGTATTATATACAGTCTGTATAGGGTCTAGTGCATGGGTGCAAGGAAACACGGAAGACACAGGCTTGTTTAGAAAGTTATTGTATTACTTAATACAAGTAAGTACACAAAACAGGAGCAGGGTTAAACACAGCTGCAGATGCAGAGGATGAAAATACGGCAAGCAGGAATAAATCCTTAAAGAGGACCTGTCACCACCCCATGGATGTGGATCTAAGTGCAGCACTGAATGCAGCATATATGCTGCATTCAGGCAAGGGGTCTCCCATGTCTCTGTGTGGCTGGTACCCCAAGATATAGACTTAGAAAAACTTACAGTTAGAAGCCATGGAGGCTGGACCTTGTGCTGCAGTCGCCTCGTAGCACGGGTGCATTTCACGCCCCCTGAGCCTTTGTGCCGCCTTTTTTACATGCCTCGCCTTCTCCCTCCTGCCAGTCATGTCTTCCTCGCCTGCGCCTCCTTGTGCTGATTGACGCAGGCGCAGAGCAAGGTATCGCTTCTAGTGGTACATGGGCGCCTGTCCCGCATCCTGCAGTGACATCCTCTCCTTTCCCCGCCCTGCTCTGTGTTATGCCATGGTTTTTAGACACCCCAGCGGCGCCGCCGCCTGTAAGATCGCCGGTGCATCGCCGGAGGTGTCGCCGCATGTAAACATGCGACAGCGACGCTGGCGGGGCGCCAAATACGTTCGTGCTCCCACCGTCGCCGCCGACATCTCCGGCGACGTCACCTGGTGTAACGGCAGCCTAAGTTTTTCTAAGCCTATATCTCGGGATACCAGCCGCACAGAGACATGGGCGACCCTTGCCTGAATGCCGCATACTTGCGGCATTCAGTGCTGCACTTAGATTCACATCCATGGGGGGGGTGACAGGTCCTCTTTAACCCCTTCATGACTTGGGAAGTTTTGTTTTTCATTTATGTTTTTTGCTCCCTTGCTTCCAAGAGCCATAACTGTTTTATTTTTCCGTCAATATAGACATATGATGGCTTGTTTTTTGTGGGACAAGTTGTGCTTTCAGAAGCAATCATTTATTTTACCATATAGTGTACAGGGAAATGGGAAACAAAATTCCAAGTGTAGTGAAATTGCAAAACAAATGCAAGTACATGTTTGTTTTTTTGGGTTTTTTAGTCACGATGTTCACTATATGGTAAACTATATGACAGTGTGATGCCTCAGGTCACTATGAGTGTGTAGATAACAAACATGTATACTTTTACTGGTGTCTAAGTGGTGAAAAAAAATTCAGAAGTTTGAAAAAAAAAAGAATCGCACCCTTTGCGCTATGTTCTGCGACCCGTAGCGTTCTCATTTTTCGGATTCTGGGGCTGTGTGATGGCTTATTTTTTGTGTCTTGAGCAGACATTTCTAATGATTCCATTTTTGGGTGGGTATGCAGTTTTGATCGCCCGTTGTTGCATTTTATAGCGATGTTGCGGTGACCAAAAAAACGTAATTTTGGTGTTTGGACCTTTTTTTCATTATGCAGTTTACGGCTCTCATTAATTCATTTGACATATTGATAGATCGGACATTTCTGAACACGGCAATACCAAATACGTGTATTTTTTTTTAATACTTTTATTTGGAATGGGGGAAAAAGGGGGGTGATTTGAACTTTTAGGTTTTTTTTTACATGTTTCTATAAACTACATTTTTTAATTAATTCTTACTTTTACACTGACCCATAGAGAGGCACCCTGCTGCAGCATCTATTTGCTACCTAATCAGCAGTGCACTAGGCGCAGTCGCACTCCTCCCATGTGAATGTAGGGGCCGACACAGCTCGCCATGACACTCCCCTTGACCAATACCTGTCCGTCCTCCGGTAT